>CM048747.1:79437500-79745000 GCA_026315105.1 Locusta migratoria | reverse complement strand
GCAGAAGGTAGCGTCGCAGTGTTGGAAACGATACCCGTAACAATGTGTGCAGGAATATTTCGCGTCGAGGGGCAGCTAACGTTGACAGCAATCCGAAATAAATGGATGTCCTTCAAGTAGTGGAGATGTTTTGTGGTGCTGGCATCAACAGGTAAAATCGTCTTCACTTGTCAAATTAATATTCTTCCATCTAATTATCAATTCCATCTAATTTCGACGCACTATGGCATCATTCTCAAGTTCCTACATAAATGTCGTAATACTTGAGCACAAAACATATTCCAAAATTCTCCGCACTTACGGTCTTAACCGTTTATTGGAGAATCCACCATTTGCTCGGGTTGTAGGGAATGTACATCGATTAGATTGTTACTGTTTTTAAATTGGTAATCTGTTCAGTATTACGTGCAAACAAGCGGGAGCCTCATTAAACATTCTGAGACTCGATCTTTATGCGGCCATATAAAACGAATAAAGCTAAACCGAACACATACCAACAGTGACGCAGATAGAGGCATAAAAACCGTTAACAGTCGTAATGACACGGTCGACTACCACGTAAGCGCCAGAGATAAGAACACGTCAGACTTACTCGCCATGCATGCAGCGGCCCATAGCGAGGTATCTTAAGGGCCAAATACTGATTTTACAAATATGTATAAGTACAATGAAACTACTGGAACGATCAAGTACTTCATCAAGTGTTCTCATTTTAACATTATTTTCCATAATTTGGAGTTTGCAGACAAGATGTTCCTTCGGAATAGAGATCAGGGGAAATTGTGTTCCACGAAAGTCGTACTAGAGATAGGGTGGTGTCAAAATGACGTCGCAGAAATTTGTTTATTTAGCATATGGCAAGTACAAATCATTTTTATGGAAAAATATACTGTTACAATAACTTTATAACTTTGGGCAATTAAATACAAGACTTAAATAATTAAATACGATTATGTCATGAACAACATATATACAATTAAAAATTAACTTTCAGGCTTTTAATATATTCCACTGCACTTTGATTGGCATTCAGGAAGTCCGTTGTGTGACCAGAGTGTGGTCTCAGAGGGCACTGTGCAATGATGAGCCGGATCGTCTGCTTCTCAGCGCCGCAATCCCACTCTCGGGATGGCGCTCTTCCCCATCTGTATAGAGAGTCCGCACATCGGCCATGACCCGTCCTGAACCTGTTGAGGGTGGTCCAGGTTTTACGGGAAAGGTCGAAGCCTGAAGGTCTGTTCGACGGTTTCAGTGAGAAACCATTTTGCGACAGATCTTTGGTACTTATAAGAGGTGGATGTCTAGAGCGCAATCTGTCAATGTCATTGCTCAAAGCATGAATCGGAAGTAGCGGGTTGTCTTGTATTTTTTTATATTGTCTGAGAAGCGCGTGTTTTTTTTCGCAAGTGAAGTAGCGGCATATTGCTCAGTATAGATAGCCAGTGAGTGGGGGTTGATTTTATTATACCCGAAATAATCCTCATAGTTTGGTTCAGTAGTGTATCCACCATCTTGGTGTGAGCGCTCTTCAGCCAAACAGGGGAACAGTACTCTGCTGCAGATTAGACAAATCCCAAAACAGAACAGCGCAGGGTAGTGGCGGTGGAGCCCCAGCTGGTACCACGTAGTTTCTGAATGATATTGTTCCTAGTGCGAATTTTTGATACAGTGTTGATGAGGTGTTGTTTGTAGCACAGGGTTCTATCTACTGTCATTCCAAGGTATTTTGGATTTTTATTATGAGGCAGAATGTTGTTATCAAAATATATATTAAGGCGTCTCTTAGCTAATTTATTATTCCGGTGGAAACACATAGTCTTAGTTGGAGTTGTTTGTAATCTCCATTCACGAAAGTACCTTCCCAGTAAAGACAAGTCGCTTGTCAGGACAGTCTCAGTATGCTCCATATCTCGATGTTGTGTAGCTATGGTCCAGTCATCTGCATATCCAAACTTTTCGGCTATAGACATTCTGAAAAGTAGCTGTGCCAGGACTGATCCTTGGGACAAGCCATTATTGAGCTCCATCATTATGCTCCTATGATTTCCAAGTATCACCTGGAATGGCCTGTTGCAGAGCATCTCGTTGATAAGGTTTGCCATTTGAAAGACGAACGTCTGTCGTCTTCCAAATACTTTTTGTATATTTCTGTAAAGTTATAATTTAATGTCGCTAGATTATTATTTTGTTAAAACTTGAACCACAATCTTTTCAAGGCTTGAGGAATAGCATTTTTATTTCACATGTTAAAATATTGGTTAATATTGCTAGGTTTTTCTTATTTTATTATGTTAATAAATCATTATAATATTAATTAATGTGGCATAATTACGGCTTCTCCGCTCCGCCGCTGTCCCTGTGAGAATGTGCAGTTGTTTTAAGTGGATGCGAGAATCTATGGCTGTTTGAATGTGGGGAGTGATAACTCGCTTTGCATCTTTCTCTCTGGCTCAGTATCGATAGCTGCTTATGCTACCAAAGAGGTTTCTACACCATTTGGTTACAATCCAATCAGCCAGCCTTCTTTAGCGCGAGTCTCGCTGTCCATCCCCACCATCGCTGTTTCTTGGATTTTCCAGCTTCCGGTCGTTTCCCGCGTCCGGTGGCCGCTGGGTCTGATTATTCTGGGCTGGTCGTCTGGTGAGGTAAGGTTGGTTCTGCTCTTGTTTTTGGAGATGGTAGTGTATCATTGACTAGCACGTTTAACTTACATTCATGAATTTAGAATCATTTTGTTTCGAATATTTTCTCCGATTGTGTGCGGAAATGTGTTCTCGTTTTTCAATTCAGTGATTTCCAATAGATAAACGCGGTGTGTGTGATTCTAGTTGCATTTTGATAACGGCCTGGTATATTAAAACCTTTTGTGATCATGTGGCGGTGTATGAACTCTGTGTAAATACTTTCTAGCTTTGTGGGGCCCGATTTCTAATAAATGATATGTTCATTTTTGTACAGTGCATGCAAAAATCTTCTCATCGTTTCCTTCTGTGAGTGATATGTGTTCCACGTGGTTGGTTCATAGAACAAAGCCTTCAGCTTCCACTCTTGTTTGTTCCATGCCCATCAGGCAAGTAACTATGCGGGTAACCTTCTGATTTCCACTAATATTTCGCGATCTTCTCTCCCCGCCTATTTTAGTTTTGCTGTCTCTTCTCCGACTGGTAGTACGCACTCTGTCTTTGTCAGTAATTCTCTCTCAGCCTTGTACAACCTCCTTCAATAGCTTCCTTATGTAATTCTAACAATTTGCATGCTGTAATTGTTATTTTTATTTTTCCGACCTTGTAATTATTTAACTTTTATGAGTTTTTTGAGACTGACTGGAATTCGTCCGTCTCTGTAATCGCGTGTAGCTGCATTTCTTTCGCTTCTTCATGTAATTCTAAACATTTCTATTGGTTGCATTTCGTAATTCTTACTTTTATTTTTCCGACCTTGTAATTATTTCATTTTTGTGGTTTTTCTGAGACATGACCTCATCCGTCTCTGTAATCGCCCCCTATCGCGCGTTGCTGTATTTCATTCGCTTCCTCATATAATTCTAAGCATTTCTATGGGTTGTATCATGTAGTTAATTTTCATTATTTTTCGGAATTGAATTTATTCAATTTTATCGGTTTCCGGAACCACTTGGTTCCGCGTTCCGACTTCCGGGCTTTGCAGCTAGTCGCCTGAGTTCACGCCACTTCTCTTATAAAACCAGTACCTAGGTCGATTGCTGACAGACTACAATTTAAGAACCCACCGTGATTTTGTATAATGAATCCGATTTTCAACCACTTCACCTTCAGTGGAGTGCGTTCATGTAACGTAGCCGTGTGTCCCTGTGTTTGCTCGCAGTCCAGTTCAGATGTAATTTAACTTGGCTATACACACGCACCATCGCAAAACAGGCGCGACAGACCAGAGCCAGCTTCAATGGTTTTGTATTGTGTTTTGTGCTACTTCCGACTTGCTGAATTTCACCTACGATAGCGGCGCCTGCTTCCGCCTCGTCTCAGCACGCTGATTTTGGTGAGTTTCGCTGTGGCATTGCGTGTGTGTGTGAGAATGAGTGTTGTTTATGAATTCTTTCCCCCAGTAGCGTTAAATCATGTATAATTTAGGCTGGGCACCGTCCACATTAATCCATGTACGAGATGCATTTTATTGTATTAACAAAATTGGTTCCCCATTTTGCTTGTTTTCTATCTGAATAAACAAGCTAATTTCAGCATAATCCGTAAGTTGCCTATAAATTGTAGTTTTAGAGCACCTTCCCTCTTTTATTTAATATTGTTCTTCAAATGTGCTGAGAACTAGCTCAGATGCAATTTTTATGTCAAAATTCCGTTGCGCCATATATGTTTTCTTAGCCACCTTTCTAAGATAACTTTAATTGTGGTGGCTTGCTTATTAATGTCTGTGTGTAATAACGTGTGAGCTGCTATGTATATTGACCACTGTAGTATTAACTTCCTGTTATTGAAGTAATTTGAAACGAGTCAGTTCTCAGCTTGGGGACAGGGAACAAGGCTTTATAGCAGGGAGTAACCAGTAGTTCACATGGACCTCATTTTCTAATTTTAGTGATAAAACAAGGCTCTTGCGTACAGTGGTCGACTTTTACATTTTAAAACATGGCACAATGCGGAATTGTTTGAAAATCAGGCCTTGCCTCCAGACAGTGTCATATCCTGCTTTCAGGTTTATAATTACCACGGATGATTTTTCTTGTCTTGTAGCAAAAATAGTGGGTATCTCAGCTGAGACTATAACGATGCTGGTTTATTTCGCACACTGGTTGCCTGTCGTGCAGGTAATACACGCTGTGACACATTCCTTTCTTCAAACCGCTCGACATAAGCTTCATGACTCCTCGATGCGCCTGAGTCTTGTTTGTAAATTAATAGTAATCTTTGCATATTACCACTTATTCGCGCCGTTAAACTGACATTCCATAACTCTTCACCGCATCAGATTTCTTAGCACACTACTTCGACACTACACAGATGAGTTAAGCAACGTTTTCTCGACAGCGAATAGTTCTCAGTCTATGAAAGGTTTGCTTTATCATCCAATTTTCAGAAAATCGGTATCATCACATGAGTTAGCTAGTAAATTTGTAATCTAACGTTAATGTTAATAATATGCAGAAGAATAGAAAGAGAAACTGAATATGTACTAGACGATGATCTGTTTGCTTTCAGAAAGGCGAAAGATGTCACTAACAAACTTTATTGTTATCGTTCTCCACTCCGGGGAGTGAATCGGGCTTTTGAGATCCGACCCGTAAAGTCTTGCAGTTCTATTCAGCCAAATACAAGCTGATAGTGGGGAATTGGGAGTTGGTGGGAGGTGTTTACCAGTTCCGGCAGACGCCTTTTGAAGGAAAGTCTCCCGAAAACCTTTGTCGCCTCTAGTGCACTCCCGACAACCAAAAATTGGACGCCCGAGTCACCTTTACGGAAGTCATTTCAACAAATACTCTTAGTCATGAAAGGTCGACTGAAAAGAATCAGGGAACTTTGCTAGCATTCGTAGACTTTGTTAAAGAATCCGACAACATGAGATAGAAGAAAAGATTTACTATGTATAAAATATTTAATATCATATTTAAAGTACAGAAACATACAAATAAACAGTATTTCTAATTGATTGGGGGGGGGGATGAAAGAAATGGCCAGACCATGGCTTTAGAATAAATGATTTAAAAGGAAAGTTGAGGAAGCATAGCAGAAAATAATTTAAAAAAAAAAGACTTGCTTGATATCACAATCGATTCGCAATGGAGTGACCTTGCTGCTTAGTGTGTGGTTGTTCCCTTAGGAGGTTCGAGTCCTCCCTCGGGCATTTGAGTGTGTGTATGTGTGTGAGTGTGTGTGTGTGTGTGTGTGTGTGTGTGTGTGTGTGTGTGTGTGTTGTACTTAGCTTAAGTTAGTTTAAGTAGTTTGTATGTCTAGGGACTGATAACCACTGGTCCCATAGCTTTACAGACGTTTGATTTGATACCACAATCAGGAATGACACAGTAGTTTTAGAAGTGAATAAAATGCATTGTTTTGGGACTAAGGTTACACAGGATGGTCAGAGACGATAACGAAGGAGAGTGTCATAGACAATTAAAAGATATCTGTTATCGCATTTTGATATGCATCATATGCTTTCGAGGAAGAAGTTCCTGAAACTGTACGTGTAGGGCACGGCATAGCTTGGAAGAGAATCGTCGATCATCGGGACCAGGAGAAAAAGAAACTGAAAGAATTTGAAATTAATCATATCTACGAACGATAAACATTATGTGGCTAGATAAGTATTAACTGATGAAGATGAAAAAGTATAATTGACATGTTGATGAGATGATGAGAGAGCTGCATGGCTTCCAGGAAAAATCGTCCCTGGAAGAAACAGTACACGGGAGAAAATAGCAGAGACAGGCTAAAATAAAATAAACATATGATAAAGTGTGTTCACTGTAGTAGTTACGTAGATAAGAATCACAAAGCAGAAGACAGTTATTGTCGTTATCGTGGCCTTCATACCGATGACTGGTGTGACGTACGCTGTGCAAGCCTACCTGTATCGTCTCTGCTTTAGCCTGCTTAGTGCATTCAAACACTGGCTTCTTCCTACAATTTCCATTCACCAGATTTCTTATGGTATCAGTTTTCTTTTTCCCATTTTGACTATTTCCTCGGCAGTTACTGGATCCACATATCATTCAACATTCTTATGTATCAGTGCATTTCAAAGTTATTATTATTATTATTTGACATGTCATCAAGGAGACGGTCTAAATAGTTTTGATTAAGTAGACAATATTTATAGTCTTGACCGCAAATTTATTAACAGTGATGACCGGTTTCAACTCATTTCTGAGTCATCCTCAGATGTAAAAGTAACAGATGATATAATACAATTTGTGAACAGCTAAAACATGACATCACAACGACTTTTTACCTTATAACACATACCAATTTTCGTGTTTGTCAATAGTTGTATCTGCCATCAGACCGTATAACCTTCCAATCATCAAATTACAACTTATAAAAGCCAACAAAATGCGGTACAGCATTTGAAGAAAATCAGATTTGTTGTTGCACATTTGTGACACTTGTTTGTTAAAATATTTTCGAAGAACAGTAACTAAAATCAGGCATTGCTGGTTAAAATTCACTGGCAGTGTCTTGTACAGGAACTGTGCTTCAGTATAGCGTTAGCCATCATGTGGCTCACTTATCTTCAACTGTTCATGGAGCTAAAATTCAGAAACGTAATTTTAAATACCATGTGGTTCATGTACAAGCCACTGTCAGTGAATTTTAACAAGCAATGCCTCATTTTAGTTCTTGTTCTACGAAAATATTTTAACCAACAAGTGTCACATATGTGCAACAACCAATCTGATTTTCCTCAAATGTTTTACCGCATTTTGTTGGCTTTTATAAGATTTAATTTGATGATTGGAAGGTTATACTGTCTGATGCCAGATACAACTATTGACAAACCCGAAAATTGGTATGTGTTATAAGGTAAAAAGTCGTAGTGATTTCATATTTTAACTGATCACAAATTGTATTATAGGTTCTGTTACTTTTAGATCCGAGGATGACTCAGAAATGAGTTGATACCGGTCATCACCGTTAATAAATTTGCGGCCAAGACTATAGGTATTGTCTACTTAATTAAAGGCTTTTGTTATCTTCTACAGATGACCTAAAAAATCTTTTGGCTCACGAAGCCAATATGCAGACAAATTTTGTTGCGACACTCCCGTCAGTACCTCCTACTTTCCAAACTTCACAGAAGTTCTGCGAACCTTGCAGGACTAGCCCTCCTGGAAGAAAGGACATGTGAAGACATTGCTTAGCCATATTTTCTATTCTGGAGACGAGTGTGCGCCGATTTGAAACTTCCTGGCAGATTAAAACTGGTTGCCAGACCGGGATTCGAATCCGGGACCTTTGCTATTCACGGTCAATAAATGAAAAACGATTCGGCACACAGCTTTAATCTGCCAGGAAGTTTCATATCAGTGTACACTCCGCTTCAGAGTGAAAATATCATTGTGAATTTTTGTAGCCATTGCAGTCCTGCAGCGTAGATTAATCAATATGGTCAAAATGGAGGATCCATTAAGGCCATGGTGAAAGACAGTGGACGTGTCATCTTGTGGTCTCATTGCGTTATCCAGTACTCAATAGTTTACTTCTCTGGCCGGAATACTTTGTGCTGGTTAAAATGAGTTATACGTTGAAAACGCACTATCTGACGATTCTTGATGAACGGATTTGGGGTAACACTTTCCTTTCTGATAGTGCATCAGGGGGCATTTTTGATCTTTCGCGTGGATCATCTCTTACTGGTACATTGTTCTATGCATCTCAATAACGTATATCCATTCAGATCATTCTTCCTTGGTGATGTAACTTTTGCAAATGTTTCTAATTAAGTATGTATATGACAGTTGTGATCTTCCCGTTTGAACGAAGGAACATGTCATCTGCTGATTCAGTTAAGCGGCAGACAAACGGCATGTAAGGATCTAACAAATGCAACTGCACCAGTAGTCCGTACGTTTTCAGATGACAGGGAAGTAGAATTTTGTCGCCTTGCTTACTCACCAGGCCCCCTCGTATTGTGTGCAATGCAACCGTTCTCGGTTTGTCTAGAGGGTCGGCGCTCGAGGGGCGAGCAATCAATCAATCAATCGCTCGTCCACAATGGGAGACGCAGCTGCGTGGAGGCTTACCAACTTCTGGCCGCCCCGAAAACGCATCACGCCGTTGCGCATGGTGACGATTCAACACAATATGGGCAAACAATGGCGCCAAGGGAACAAAACCAGTATGCTTCCATGAGTCATTGTCCGTCTTTATTATCCGTCGTATCAAATATTAACAATAATAATAGAAATTAATTCAGGAAATGTAGTTCACAATTTAATATCTAGTAACTTTTTTTCGTAAGTTTTTCGATATTTTAACTCTGAAAGTTGGTGCACACTTGTAAACATATAATTCTTCGTATAGTTCTGTCGTTATATTCTTTGGCTTAAAGTGATTTAATGGAGATTTGGAGAATGGTTTGAGAATGATACTTCATCTCTGGAGCAATATATCGCAAGTAAATATTCTTAGATAGAAATACACCACTTATTTAAAAAATTAAACTGTTACTAAACGTCAAAGAAAAAATTGAAAAATTGTAAAAATAAAAACAAGTGTAAGATATTAAATACATTAAGACAAATATATACTGAAGAAAGAATGAGCTGTAAAGAAGCTGACAAAAATGTATAATTAAATAAAGATAAAATAAAAGAGGAAGTCGCTGCACTGAATGTTAAGAATATTGTAACAATAAGCGAATGGGGTGAAGGAGAACCCTCTTTAAAATTAAACACAAGAATTAAAATATTAGATAGAAAATAAAACCGTACTGAGGATGTTCATTCAATGAACGAAATCGATGTAAGGTTACCATATGTTCATCATCAAAAAAGAGGACAGTTCATTTAAAAAAGTGGACACTTTATAGATAACGTAGTGTAATTTACAACTTTATTAACGAACCATGTAAAACTACTACAGAAGAAAACAGTAACCTTGTGTGATTATTGTAAAAAAAATCATGAACCTTGACAGTTTATTCATCATCACTACACTCAATTGTCTCATTCTTGCCTTCTTCACTTTTGAACCAACTATATTTGGAGGACGAAGAAATCTCACTCTAGAGCTTTTTGTTTTTTAACAAGTGATGATAAAAGCTCAGGCATTTCAAATGTTTGAAATTATACTGTACACGTACAATAGCTTTTCTATTTTAAATCTATTCCTGTCTTCTGTCCACTGTGTTTTCACAAGAGAAAACACACATTTTGTGTTGGCATTATGACTAGCTATTTTGAAGCAAAAGCCTCCTTATGATCTCGAACACACAATACAGCTTTAACCTAAACCATAAAGTTTATCAAAAGCAACACCAAAGAATATAATGTAGAAGGCAGAATAGACTTGGTGAATACAGGATAGACAACTGGGTTCCTTTGCAGAGAAGTTCCGAATCGTTTGCAACTGTCAGACTAATTCTGAGAGCGAAATTGTGAACGGAAATTTCGCTCTGTGTAAGCGCGTGATAGTTGCGAACAGTTTGGAACTGCAGTGCGAACGAACCCGTTGCCGCCAAGGACATAAAGATAATTTTTCTTTCTCGGAACACAAAAACAGGAAATTTTGTTGAATTTTATAAATTCCGGCCGGACACATTTTCTTGCCTGAAAAAGAGGACATGTCCGGTAAAAAGAGGACGTATGGTAACCCTAAATCGATGTGCTATATTTTTAAAGAAATTTCTATTGTCATTAAATAAAGATGCTGATATAAAATGTTACACATAAAACACAAACTACAAATAAAACTGTCGTGAAATGTGAAAGAAAAATTGTATTAAGGAAATTATAGAAATAAAACTCACACTGTCCTATTTTACAGTTCACGTTTGCAATTATTTCGGACAAGAAAGATGAAGCCCGAAGCCCGCGCTACAATCTAGTTTTACCGACAAGTGATCCATTTCGTCTGTACCGCTACAGATGCCAATTGGTCTATAATTCCTGGACAAAAATCAAGTGTATGTAGTTTTAAATGTTTGCAGGAGGTCCTGCCATTACTTCATTACTGCGTGTGAAGGGTTACCGCTGCTTAGATGCCCGCCACGGTCTCTGTTTAAAGAACTATGCAGGTAAAAACAAAGCTGATGACATTGTATAGTCAGTTGCGCCTTTGGGCGTGTGACAAGCGGGAGTTACCTTGTTTTTCTGTATTGTTTTTCGCGTTATTATCAAGCTTTGCGTTGTTAAAAGGCTAAAATATAGCAGTGACAATGTAGCAAATTGAGATATAAATAACTATTTACCTTGAAAAACCCTCTTGAGTTACGCGCAGATAGTTTAAATGTTTCGAACATAAAAATTATTTTTTCATTGTAATAGACCTTGCGTTAGATTATTTAAACTTTGTCATTCCTTTTCATTATTAATCAAACAGACAGGGAGCAGAGGCGTTATCCAACAGAGAAGACGTTGTACGTGTACTAAATAAGATGTTTCTTGAAATATCTTCTCTTGTGTTTCCATTCATAAACTTTAGCGGCGGTACATTTGTGGAGTATATCTCTATTATAGTTTATGGTCATTGATCTAAATCAAGTACGACACCTTCTCTGTAGCAACACTGAGCTAAATTAATTACGTAATACAATAATTATGAATCTCACCTTTGTTTACTCTCCATTTTGATTTGAGGTGTAGTTTAGCTTAAAGTAAAACAAAACACACGTTTGAATAATTCGTCTGGTCATGTTACCCTTGCTAAACTACTCTGATTTACAATGGAACACAGACCCTAATATTTAATTTGTTACACACATTGACACCTATAATAGCAATCTATGTCATAAATAAGGTTCTTCCAACAAAGAAGCTATCTCAAGGCTCTGGAAACTACTCCGCACCTGAATTACAGTCACTTCACAGTCAGTTGACACTGAGAATTTGACAATTAGTACTCGTAATTAATTTACACCGCGTAATTTTTATTTACTTTTTCATACACAAAGAAAACTGTATCCACTTTGTGAACGGGATATTTGTTAGTGCAAACATCACTGTGATTTTGTGTCGGTTAATCTGGATGTGAAACTGTTCTTCTCTTCAGACAAAGGTGAGTGAATCTCAACTTATTTACATCTGACGAATCGTCTGGGAAGACAGATTGTTCGCGTATATAGTTATTCAATAACAAATATGATGTTTTTCTCATTTCATTTCCTGTTACATTTTGTATCAAAAACGTAACTAACTATTCTGGTAGACAACTACACAGTGTTCTTCCTAGAACTCTTTCTTTATATTACAATTAATTTCATCGCTTGATCACAATGTAGTAATTTGTTTGCAAGAGAATTAGAATTCAATCACAATGCTGTTTTTAAACACACTAATTTGCCATTTATTTATTTATATTTATCATGTTTGACAGGACCAAACTGAAAAGCAAGTCTCCATGGTCATGGAATGAGTCAGTACATCTATTGTAACAAAACAGTAGTAATAGATAAAGTGAAACGCATAGCAGTCCTATGCAAACGACAGGCCTAAGCACACCGGTAACTAAAAACCATCAACAACATAAAACAGCAATTTCCGTACTCTTTTAATTTTTCCAGGAATTCCTCGATAGAATAGGAAGAGTGAGCCTTAAAGAAACTTTTCAGTTTAGCTCTCAAAGTACGTGGATCGTTACTGAGCTTTATGAATTCTCATGGCAGCTTATTAAAAACGGAGGAAGCAGAATACTTCACTCCTTTCTGCACAAGGGCCAAGGGCGTGTGACTGCAGATTCGATTTTTGTTCAGTATTAATTACGTGAAAGCTGCTAACTGTTGGGAATAACCGGATATTATTAGCAGCAAACGACATTATAGGTAATATGTATTGAGATGCCATTGTCAGAATTCTCAGTCCGCTGAACAGGAGTCGAAGAGGTAAGTGAGCTTACCCCATTTATTGCTCGAAAAGCCCATTTCTGCACAATAAAATATCCTTTTTGAACCAGAGGAGACACCACGAAAATTACACCTTACGTCATAAGGGAAGGAAAAGAGCCTGTTTTTCATATTCAACTGTCAGTTTTCACTATCACTGTTCGAATAGTAAACAACCCAGCATTTAGTTTTTGAGCAATATCCTGAACATGAGCTTTCTACGACAGCTTACTGTCTATCTGAACACCTAGAAATTTGAACTGTTCAGTCTCACCTCACTGATCATATGCCCATTCTATGTAATTGAAATATCATTTTTTGTTGTTGTTGTTGTTGAATGTCTTGTTAGAAACTGTAAAAACCTATTCTTAGTGAGATTTAGCTTCAAGGAATGAACTTATTTCTATACCTGCATTATTTGATACTGCAACAATATTGCCAACAACATCCTTCTTAGAATTACCTGTTATATTGGAAGGTATAACATTTATATAAATGAGAAATAAGTGACCCGGAAAATAACCCTGGAACACCCCCCCCCGCCCTCCCACACTCTTAGGTATGTCCCATCATGAGTCCACCTCATAGCAATTTTCAACATTGCAGAGAATCACCTTCTGCTGTTATTAAAGTAAGAGGTGAACCAATAGTGATCTACTCCGCTTACTCCATAATTCTCTTCTATATTCAGTAAGTGATTATTAAATACTGTGGATATATCAACTTAGCAGTAACAGAAAAATTTCCATTACACACTCACTTCATACCTTCAACTCTGTGATGCTGACCAGATATTTCTTTCACGAATGAGCATATGGTTTTAAATTTGTCCTGAGAATTAGCTATTCTTTTTGCATAATGACTTTTTCAGAATCTGACAATACTGTTTGTAAAGCACTGCAGCATGTTAATTCTGATTGCGTCCAACATTCTGGTATAATTCCCGCTTTGTTCTATATGATATTCTTATTCCTATTCTCAGCCACCCAGGGTGTCTGTGAGTTGTAGAACCTTGTTTTGAGCGTTCTGACCAACTTCCAGATATCATGAGAAACCTTTTAAGAAAAGCTTTATATGTATCGTCTATTTTAACAGCATGATAAACACCTTGCCAATTTTGTTGCTTAATCAGGTTTGAAAAGGCCTCTATTGCTACTGGATTAGCTTGTCTGTTAATAACTTTATTTAACAGATATTTAAACACAAAATCCTTTTAAACTTATAATTTGTGCACCTTGCTCTGAAAGGCCATTCACTGCTTTTCTAATAATAAATTAACAAAAATGTAAGCGTAACCGTTACAGTGATGTTCTCCCGCACTGTTGTTGGAAAGAATACTGTTCGCAACAGGTGGTAAGAATTAAAGACATCTAAAAGCATCCATTTATTTTGCACATTCACTTCCACAATTAATGTTGAAATCACCACATACAACAATTTTTGTGGTACTTCCTATAAACTAAATTTAGAATCCTCTCTAGCTTGAGGAGAAATGTTTTAAAATCAGAGTCTGGGGAGCTATAAGTAACAAATATTAGAAGTATAACTCCTCGGTACAACCCTCAAATACCTTTCCAATGCAGTGTTTAGAAATATCAGTGGACTCAACTGCAATACTTTCTTCACGTAGGTGGCCACTCTCCAACACTGGGAAAACAGGAAGCTAACCTTAGTTAAGGTTGTAAGATAATTGCCTGTTGTAGGTCGTCAAATAATTTCCAAAATTTAGAATGCGTAATAATATACTCTAGTAATAATAATTTCGTTATTGAATGTTGCAGCAAATCACAACTAATGGGTCGCAACAACACTTTCGCAGTGTAAGTTAAAATTTTGAATAAAAAAAGATATTAATTAACTTGAAAAAGTCACTGTGGTAATTAATTAAGCTTGGCCCTATCTGACTTAGCAATGACTACAGCCTCCAACTAGCACCTCTTACGATTCACGAACAGCACAACTTCACTAATAAATGCGTCAGAATTCATGTAGTGGATATGGCGTGTTCGTGTTATAATCAAAATTGTAATAGCAGACAGACTCTGATTGCAATGATAATAGTTCAATAAAGTGAAACTCCGTGGTGCAATGAGCTTCACAAATACTACAGTCAAAGTTCTCAATAATTTTGATATTATTGTTTAAAGCATTCAAGTTCCTTTTAAAACTTTACGTAAACTATTTTTTTTTTTTTTTTTAATTGGTTCCAGGGCCTGGGTAGCGTACGCGTGTAACTGGGTGAGCAGAGTTTGGCATTTAATGTATTTCATAAAAAAAATTACTTCAGTCAAGTCTGGTTAATCAACTATAATACTTTGACTACTGTTAGCCTGTTTCTACATAAATGAAACCAACTTTACTTTACTTGCAAACTCTCTTGAACTCTCTTGCACTTTAATTACTAGTCTCTGTGGTTGTAACACGTTTAGCAATTCTTTAACTCGTCTAGCAATTTCTTTAAAACTGATCGTAATTACTTTGAAAAATGATTGAACTTGTTCGTCAATGTACAGGCTTGCATAATCAACATAATCTAATAATGGTGATAATGGGGTGACTACAACTACTTACAAAATTAAGACTGGTTTCAAAATAAGTCATGTATAATTGAACCATAGTTCTGATTGGGTTGACACTACATTTACATGCATACAAAATAAAATGTTACAAAAGTACTCATCTGCTTTCGTCGTCTTCGTCGTGAAGTCCATACAAGACAGATATGATTACAATAGATACTCTTACTGCTGGTTCAAAAATATTTTTATCGACAACTCTTTGTTCAGCTCGTCTGGCTGTAATTCCCATACATTGATATCACCTCGATACACCTTCTAATTACAGCAACGATCACACTCGGTAACAATACACTTGATAACCAAACAATTACTTTTCTTGCACACTTGAAAAAACATTACTCTGATCACTTTCGAGTATAAATAAACTTGTTTCGCACTTCCTTCAATACATTAAACAGTACGCCTATCAGGCTTATTGCAATTGTATTAAACTCGCGCCACACTGCGCCTACCGTGCCTCTGCACCATCAACAAAACATTTAAGTGTTTACTATAGCGAGTCCGCTCCGCGACTGCTTCAGCAACGCGACACTCACAGCTACTACTTGTGTGCCAAAGACAGTCTTTACAAGAGGTTCAACATTTTCTCTGGCGCATTGCTAACTTACAGCATAAGAATGTCCGTGCATTCATGCGGGTTTACACATATAGTACATGTTTACACTAAATGATTCAATATAGAAAATGACGTTACATAAGAAATATATCTAGCATACAAGAAATGAAAAATACATGAAATAAATAAATTTAAGGCAATATATATATTACCTTAAATCAAACTGTAAGATACAGCGACAGGTGTACTCTTACAAGGTAGCCTCTGAATCGTGACATTATTCAAGAAGTGGTCTGAAATAGCAGTAACGAGTGAACATCTATAAGCAGTTCAAATATCCAAACGCTTTTTAAGCTTAAGGGACTTAAGTGCGAGGTCATCAGTTCCTAAACTTACAAACTACTTGTGAACTAAAGACGACACAAACATCCCTGCAATTCACTAATACCTTGTATATTTTGGTGAAATGTGGTCTCTATTATTTTGATACATGCCAGTAGCCTAAAGTGGTTCCTTTGTTAGAAGTGTTGTGGCATGGCGCTTCGCCACAACGCCGGCGGTCCGCGCAAGCCGCCGCTCAAGTAGAAGACGAGCGATAACTCGCTCTATGGGTCTTCATCGCCGGGTGCCCCTCCAATCTCATTACCTCTTTGCCTGCTCCGCACGCCGGCCAATGGAAAGACGAGGGCTTGGCCAGATAGGGCGGCGCACCACACTACAGCGGAGGAATTAGTCTACGAGTATAGCCGTCAGTACCAAACAGACCTAGGGGTGCTACTGTTTCAGGAGATTCGTCAACAGCGAGCCGGAAGTCTACCATTAGCACAAGCCGAACACTACTATTGACTGATGTATTGCAGAACTGTTTTGTATCTACCACAACCACCTCACCTACAGTCGAGTATTATCTTCAATTACAATAAAAGTATATGTGAATTAATCGCTTCTTTGAGCTGCAGACCTTGTCCACATTGTAGCTAATCAAAGGCCACCTCCCGAACTTACCGTTCGCAATAGCGCATACCAGAGACATAAAAAGAAGCACTTTCTTTAAGCTGAGTATCAGCTGAGTTCCGCGTAAAAAACGTGCAGCTCTAACACCTATTACAGGAATTTTTCACTGATTGATCTCCCCAACGCAACTAAACTGTGACCTTCACTAGTTGCAAACCTCTCCTTCCCATACTTGTCCCATACAGTCAAGCGACATCATTCATTTCTACATCGGCCGCGGCGGACCGGCCGAGAGCATGAGGCGCTATGCTACGATGCTCGAAGCCGCTCCCCGTCGGGGGTTCAATGGATGTTTGTGTCAAACTTCCTGGCAGATTAAAATTGTGTGCCGGAACCGGGACTCGAACCTGGGACCTTTGCCTTTCGCGGGCAAGCGCACTACCGATTGTGCTATCCCGACACGACTCACGATACCGCCTCACAACTTTTACTTCCGCCAGTACCTCGCCTCCTACTTTCCAAACTTCACAGAAGCTCTCCTGCAAGACTAGCACTCCTGGAAGAAAGGATATGGTGGAGACATGGTTAGCCACAGCCTATGGGATGTTTCCAGAATGAAACTTCACTCTGCAGCGGAGTGTGCGCTGATATGAAACTTCCTGGCAGATTAAAATTGAGTGCCGGAACCTGGAACCTTTGCCTTTCGCGGGCAAGCGCACTACCGACTGTGCCCCAGGTTCGAGTCCCAGTTCCGGCACACAATTTTAATTTGCCAGGAAGTTCCATATCAGCGCACACTCCGCTGCAGAGTGAAGTTTCATTCTGGAAACATCCCTTAGGCTGTGGCTAACCCATGTCTCCACCATAGCCTTTCTTCCAGGAGTGCTAGTCTTGCGTGTTTGCAGGAGAGCTTCTGTGAAGTATAGAAAGTAGGAGGCGAGGTACTGGCGGAAGTAAAAGTTGTGAGGCGGCATAGTGAGTCGTATCGGGATAGCACAGTCGGTAGTGCGCTTGCCCGCGAAAGGCAAAGGTCCCAGGTTCGAGTCCCGGTTCCGGCACACAATTTCAATCTGCCAGGAAGTTTCATATCAGCGCACACTCCGCTGCAGTGTGAAGTTTCATTCTGATGTTTGTGTCGTCTTTAGTATAAGGTAGTTCATAAGTAGTTTGTAAGTTTACGGACTGATGACGCCGCAGTTAGTCCCTTAAGCTTAGCAAACATTTGAACAATTTTTTCACTCCTATATCTAAATGGGATACTCTGTAAATCACATTTAAGTTCCTGGCAGAGGGTTGATCGAACCACCTGTATACTATTTATCTCGCATTCCATTCTCGAATAGCCGCGGGAAGAAAGCACACCTGAATCGCTCCGTTCAAGCTCTGATTTCTGTTTTTATTTTTTATTTTTTTTTTTATTTTATTTATTTTTTTTTTTTTTTTATTCTGATGATCTTTTCTACAATATATGATCTTTTCAACAATATATTTTCGCATTCGGAGGAGAATGTGGGCGATTGGAGTTTCGTAAGTAGCCCACGCCACAGCGATAACAGCCGTTGGTTGTAATGATTCCCATCCTAGATCCTGTATCATTTCCGTGACGCTGTCTCCCCTGCATCGTGACAATACAAAACGAGCTGCCCTTCTTTGGACTCTTTCGATGTCCTCCGTCAAACCCACCAGATACGGATCCCACACTGGGCAGCAATACTGCAAAAAAGGACGGACAAACGTAGGGTATCCAGTCTCTTTAGTATCTCTGTTGCGTCTTTAAAGTGTTCTGCCAATAAAACGAAGTCTCTGGTTCGCCATACCTACGACATTATCTACGTGTTCTTTCCAATTTATGTCTCACGTAATAGTGATTCTTAGCTATTTTGTGGAGTTTACGGCCTTCACTTCTGAGTGATTTATCTTGTAAACAAAGTTTAACGGATTTATTTTCGGACTCATGTATGTAGTTGGTTTTGATCTTCAGATGGTTTTAGTAGACGATAAATGACGCCGTCATCTGCAAACAACACGAACCGATGCACATAACATATTTATTTAAATTTATTTCTAGACGCCTAGAACAACACGATGTGTGTGACACAACAACACAGTGACCAACGATGCTTTCCAGTCATGTGTGCGTACAGGGTGAAATATAAAACGATGCTTTATGTATTTTTCCTCATTATTTGTATTTTTTGTAATTTATTATGTATTTGTATATTTTGTTTCTGTGATATGTTTGCATTGTCCTGCTAATTTCCATATATGTCAAAAATATTGTAAATGTAGTAGACACGCTGGGTTAGCAAGGGCTTTGCTATTGTATAGAATCATCTTTGAGTAAGGAGTTTTTTTATCGCTGGTAGCGCAGAGGCGCACAGCGAGAAAGAATCGTTGTTGAGAAGTAGCGGCGGACAGACGCATTAGTTTGACGGTGCGCTCAGTTGTGTACGGAAAAAGTACCTGGATTGGCACTAGTGGAGGAGACGGCGAAGAGGCAATATTATTTATTCATACGGCCATAGCTCAGATAATTAATAAATGCATCAAGAGGAAAGCTGTGGGCCCTAAACTGTAATTGACATTCGTCGCCAAGAAGAGCCAGTGGTTGCCAATTGTTAAGTGCCAACAGTCTTCAATCAGCAGCACCACGTCACACACCAAATTCAGTAAGATCTGTCCAGTTTGTCTTAGCATGTACAGCTAACCAGCGTATTAGTGATGATTGTTCAATAGCGAACACTGTTATTTGTGAACCTATGAAATCAGAGTCATTAAAGACAATGTGACAGTCGTTAATAAAAAATGCGTTCAGAAAAGTATTATGCCAGTGTTGCTAATCAATAGGTTTACTAAGTTGAACGAAACTGCTAGATTAACTTTCAATTTCAAAAGATATTTCAATAACAGTGTAAAAGATTGTTTTCCACTGCATATTACTTTGATGTAAAGTTTGTTTTAACTTGCAAGTACTGACTAGTGAGAATAGTAATTGTTTACAAGTGTTTGAATGCTAATAATTCCTGGTTAAAGATAGAGCAAAAGTTAATCAGAAGGTTAAATGGTTCTTTTCTAAATATTCAGTGTTATCACCACATGTCATTAATTAATTTTTGAGTTTGCCATTAGTACAGTTAATAGTTCAGTTACAACTTGATTATTGCTAAAGCGCATGGTATACTCGCTGTAGAATAATTTCTGGTACTTATATAAACAATTAATTATTTGAAACTGTAAATAGCAAGTATTAAGGTGAGAGTTTTGCATAATTTGCTCTATGTTGCACTTGCGCGGCTATGGCTTGCATTTCGCTGTCTTACATTGAACCCTGTGTTAGTGAACTGTTTCTTAGTAATTAGTATATTGTCAGTGTCTTTTGTACCGAATTTGACGCGCACACTCTGATTTTCTGCCCACCCAAATTTTACGTAATTTTTCACGTTTTTAATTAACTTTGCCATTATTGACATCCCTCCAAATTATTTGCTCGTACAACGAGCTGGCGACCGTAAATCAATAAGTTATTCACTTTTCCAAATTAATCCCGGTGTCCCGTTTGTTCCGCATTTTTTTTCATTTAAACATTAATAATTTTATTCCAAATTTTACCTTCCACTTTCTTTATTCCTATCGATCGTTGTTGTTTACCAAAGAGGTGCAGCAACGTTCCGGTTATAGCCTCCACTACATCATCGGCTTCATTACCGATTGCTTTTCCACCAAATTAAGATAATTAGGCACACGGGTCATTTTTCTAATTATCATATACTAACCGGTGGTGTAGGACGGGAAGGGTTATATGTGGAGGTCGCGTGGCTGTGAGTCTGTGCCTCGCGCTCACAACAGACGGCCGTCCACAGCTCGGACACAGCTGGCTGCGCCGACCAGGCACCAGCTGCGGGTCCAACTGACGAAATGGATGGCTGCCGTTCAAACATGACTACATCAGCTTCTGTGTTCTCTACACAGTCTGTGACACTTGCCCGGAGCGCAGGACACAGGGTGCGCCAGAAGTAGGGCACATCAGTCTGTCCGCCGCGGGCACTTTTGGACGCGCTCACCGTCTGAGTGCTCGCTGTGAAATGGAACGGTCCGGCGTCGTTACGTAGCACCACACGGTCGGCTGGAAGCGCAAACAACCTGCTGTGTTCAGAGTAACCGTCATAATTAGGTTGGGTGTAGGCTTTTATACTAACATACGGTGTATACGACAATGTGTTTAAGTGGAGATTTCAACCAAAAATTGATCTTTTCCTCTACTTTGGCGATTGTAGCAAAATTTTAAAACCCTGTCAGTTATGTAAGATGCAGTAACACCCAACGTTTTAAGTTAATAACTCCATTGGTTTTCCTGTTCCGATTTTATAATTTCTTTTATGGTATTCTAGAAAACCAACTTTTGATACATTCAAATGACACAATTCGTACGTACATTCATAATACATAGTTCAATAGTTCTGTGCTTCCATTTTATAAGATGTATTTATATGTTTTCACTGTTTATTTGCCGGCCGCGGTGGCCGAGGAGACTGAGGCGCTTCAGTCACGGTCTGCACGACCACTACGTTCGGGGGTTCGAATCCCCCCTCGGGCATGGATATTTGTGGCGTCCTTAGGATTAGCTAGTTCATATGTAGTTTGTAAGTTTAGGGACTGATGACCCCGTAGTTAACTTCCATAGACTTTACATAGTCCAGTCAATATGTATTTTTACCAGGAAAGTTTTGGAGTAATTTTGATTTCTTCGATTCCGTATGTTTTTTGGGGCGCTGAATCCGAATCTGGCATTTCCCAACAAAATTTCGTGACGCAACATTGGAAAAAATGAAAAAATTCGAAAAAAAAACCGCATTTTTCGGCGGTTTTTTGCGTATAACTCGGAAACTATCAACTTTTCACAAATTTCCTCCCTGTACAAAATTGAAGTTCATAAATTTCCTACAGATTTCACTATTTATGTTTTGCTGTCAGACGAGGTGTTCCGGCTCAAGCGCGAATTGAAAATTGGCGTATTTTGGCTGTCTCAGCTAAAAATCCACTTTTTCCACTCAAGAAGTCTAATTCATTATTAAAAGCTGACATTTGGTGAATCCCTACAAGTTCTAAGTCGTGTAGAATGTAGACTGGTGTCCACTGCTTCTCCCAGTTCTCTATGCACACCTTCTTTAGATCATATATGTAAAGTTATACGAAATTAAAAAAGAAATTACATGAAGTTCAAGGTATTAATAAAATCATAAATTGTACAAATTGTCACAGAAAGTTGAAGTTACGAACAAAATTTTGAAAATTTTATACATATTATTACATTGTATTACAAAGAATACATTATTATGTGCAATAATTATATATGCCGCTGTCGTTTCCAAGAGGGTCCTGCCTGAGGTCCTTCGAAGGCGGTGGGTCCTGGCATAGGTGCAGGTTGTTCTGTCGCCAGTATTGGGGCTACTTCATCTGGAAAATGAAGGAGGTGGGTGAGAAATCAATGACCAGTGAACATATTTCAAGGAGAATTGTTACGAAACAGATTGTGAGATTTGACGTACCTCCCACTGTGAGATTACCGCCCAATAGAAATACTGGTAATTAATAGCATTTGATAATTAAACAGTATGAAGTTCACTGCAAACATTGACCATGCTAATGCACTAAATGTTACACAATTTTAATCTTATTAATTATGGTAGCAATGTATGTACACAGTTGGGTGACAACATTTATAGTTAGGCCATAGGTAGAAATTCTTCACGTTGAGATTTGCTGTGTGCTTGTAGCTGACGGGAGACCAGCGAGCAGGCCGATGTTGGTGGCTTGTTCCAACTTAGGATTTTACAGTTCGTTTCCGGTGAGGGGAGAGAGGGACAATGGCGAGTGCCAGGCACAGTGCAGTGCACAAATATTGTAATACTACTGGCATTTGAAGTAATACGATGCAGTTAGGAACCTTTAAGGCCCTCATTACAAAATAGCCTGTTGATAAATAAACAATAAATTAGCTGATATAGTCACATCTAACGTAATATGTTTAATTGACAATGAAAAGTAATAAATTACCAACGAAGACAAGACAGTTACACAACTAGCATGGCAATGTTTGTTTATAAAAATAATATATTAACAATTTCTCATTTTATTTTCAATTAATCTTTTGTATTTTATCTTGAAGTATTTAGTTAAATCACTTATCTGTGGTATAAGAAATTGCACGATTATGATAAACAGTACAAAGGATGTTTATACTAATATAAAAACGTAAGAAAATATTTGTTTAATGTGTAGTGTAATTATTTTGATTTTAAGTAAAGTTTTAGAAATGTATTGACTGAGCGCTGTACGTTGGCAAATCGGTTAGAACAGTTCACTTGGGGAAGTTGATGACGTAGGGGAAAAAACCCCGGCAGTTGAGCTATGGCGCGCGCGCGTGCGCGCCTGGGCAGGAAGTGAGGACTCGGGACCACGTGGAGAACTGGCCGGGCGGCGTCGCTCTGCAGCCGGTCGGCATGTGGATCTCGAGGTGGGGACTTGAAATTTGTCTGTGGCAACCGCCACGTGTGGTTGCTCGTCTTAGACTGCACCAAGTTAAATCGAGTGCTACTGTGTATTTGTGAATATTTAGCCGGTGGAACAAGGTGTGCATCGCATTGAATTAAAGTGACTGTGATTTGTTAATGTAACACGTGTCGTCGCACAGGCATGAACATAAAGTGAACTTTTACGTGTTTTCAAAAATAGTAGTTAGTACACCCTTTTCTCTCATGAACTTGAATTTATTATGAATTTGTTTTGTTAATCATACGCAGGGAAGGAAAGCTGCGAACGTGTGATATCATCCCCTAGAAAACGAGTCAAACAGTCGCAATAACAGTTCCAGTGTTTTTGCATGTTTAAGAATTTGGTTCACAGCTGGTGGTTGTGAGTTTCAAAAATTAAACTTCCTCAATTTTAAACTCTCACCCCGACCTTCACCCTCGCACCACATGGTGCAGGTGTGTATCTTCAACCCGTTCTTTGTCTTCTTCTTCTATCTCTTCATCTTCTACATCAGTGATGATTTATGAAAGTTTGACGTTATTACACAGCTCTTCACAGGATGTGCAGATGGGGGAGCAGTGGAGGCCCGCTTTCCTGCATCCACAATTACGTTGGCAGCCGTTCTTGCATTTACAAGAAATGTGTCGGAGTATCGAGTCCGGAGCAGGGTCCAAAGTTAGCACAGGGACAAGACTATTCCTTGTTTTTTTTTTTTTTTTTTTTTTTTTCATCCCTACTCGCTTGGGTCTCTTTGATGTTCGTCGAGAGTAATTTTACTGGATAACCACTGCTGCACTTGAAAATAAACTCTCAGTGAATGTTGTCGCGCAGCAGCTTCGGTGGGGGGTAGTGAGGCAATGTTGGTTTTACTTTTATAAGAAATATATACGTATTGCCTGTATCGCAAATGTTTCAGGCTAGTATGATGTCCTTTCCCGTACAGTTTCGTGAGAAACATGTTTCCTGCTTCGGCAATCTCATCCTGATGTGCACGAGGGTTGTAGAAAACATCAATGACTGTTTGCAAGTCATTGTACATCTGCAGGACTTTTATAAATATAAGTTTTCCCTGGTTAAACAAAGCAGAAGTAGTGTCACAACCACTCATCGCGTGCAGGAACAATTTATGATGTGATACAGTTCTGTCAGCGGCCTATTGAGCACAAGTTCACTGGACTAATCGTGAAACATTCAGATGAAGAGCTGCGAGAGTTTTTGTGTTACGTACTTAGCCCCTACCCTCTCTCTCGGGCTTGTACAAGCTTTTTGACCGACTGAACAGGCAGACTTGAATGATACAAAGTATGTAATCGACGGAAGGTTTTTGTTACATAGGGTCAAATGGCACCATGCCCAGACATATGCAGAAATTTGCGACAGTTATATATCTTACGTGAAGTTAAACTACAAATTGTCATTTCGATTTTTACCCTGACGAAGTTTGTGAAAGCACCAAGGGCTTAGAACGATTAAGAAGAGCGCAAAGAAAGCAATCTGCTACAATATCATTTACAGAAACGATGATGCCTACTGTTTCGCAGGAGATTTTCCTTCCAAATTACAAAAACAAGGGACGGTTCATGCGTATGTTAATGGAAAAATTTCATGTTGCAAAAATTGATTCACGGCAAGCTGTGGAGGATGCTGATACGCTAATTATCACAACAGCCCTTAACTTAGCCCCGGCAAATGAATACGTGTCAGTGGTGGGAGAAGATATAGACCTTTTGGTGATTTTAATGGGTCTGTGTAGCCCTGACGTAAAGAATGTCTTCTTTTTTAAACCAGGAGAAGGAAAGGTGCCTCCAACCCTCTACAATCCTCATCTTGCCGCTGACAGGACTGTATCACATCATATATTGTTCCTGCGCGCGATGAGTGGTTGTGACACTACTTAACCAGGAAAAACTTGAATTTATAAAAGTCCTGCAGAAGTACAATGACTTGCAAACAGTCATTGATGTTTTCTACAACCCTCATGCACATCAGGATGAGATTGCCGAAGCAGGGAACATGTTTCTCAAGGAACTGTACGGGAAAGGACATCAGACTAGCTTGAACGATTTACGATACAGGCAATACGTATATATTTCTTACAAAAGTAAAACGAACATTGCCTCACTACCCCCCACGGAAGGTCCTGCACGACAACATTCACTGAGAGTTTATTTTCAAGTGCAGCAGTGGTTTTCCAGTAATACTCTCGACGAATAACAAAGACACCCAAACGAGTGGGGATGGAAAATAACAAGGAATGGTCTTGTCCCTGTGCTAACAACTTTGGACCCTGCTCCGGACTCGATACGCCGACACATGCAAGAACGACTGCCAGATTTGGTTTCAGTACCCCAAAAAACATACGGAATCGAAGAAATCAAAACTACCCCTAAACTTTCCGGCTAGGCGCCCTAATGAGCACAAGTTGACTGGACTAACAAACATTTGAACATTTTTTTTGATTTCACTGTTTATTTCAAGTTTCAGCCTTAATTTTTTTAAATTATTGATACTTGAATTTGATCATAAAATAAACATATTACATGTTCGATCATATTAATGCATGGAAGTCCGCAAACACATCAAGACTACTTCCTGCAAAAATTTTATTGAGTTTGGCTAATACTAATGATCAAAAAGCTTCCACCGAGTTAAAACAAATTAACTTCCGAAAAATGGATTTCAACATTTTATATAAAAAAAAATGAATGTTACTGCAACACATACACACGTCAAAATTTACCGGCCACATAACATATCCCCTTCCTGCTTATATGAAGTTACTTCTCGTAATTTCGTCACAAGAGTTGCCTTTTTCTTGTATTTTCTGAACAGAAATGCACTCGCAGACTTCTTGATGAGGAGCAATGGTACGGATATCTGATTGTAGGCATCTGCCCATTTCGTTGGAACTCTTTGTACTGAACGGAAATTTAGTGTATTCCCTAACTTATGTTTACAGAGTCAAAAGGCAATGTAAATGATATAAAGATTGGCTGCCAACTGTTGCGCTTCATTTGTCCTAGAAATCTTCCAACTTTATTTTCCCTGTTTGAGTTTATACCAAGTTCTGAGTAAAAATGGTTGTTTGATTGTGTCAGAAATCATAAAATTATTATCAATAAAATTCTTCTGGGTATGAAACCGCGTCGTCATTTTATAAATTCCACCGACGTTTCGGCCGCTGTTGCAGGCGGCCTTCATCAGGGTCTGTGTCTGACTGACACAGACACAGACACAGACCCTGATGAAGGCCGCCTGCAACAGCGGCCGAAACGTCGGTGGAATTTATAAAATGACGACGCGGTTTCATACCCAGAAGAATTTTATTGATAGTGACAACAACCGCGGAAGCCTACGTTTGCATCATAAATTATCTTTGACATCTTTCTGTGTGCCACAGACCCTTACGCAGTCCATTTCTTAGACATATTTGTAATTCCTAATATTTGTATTTCCTAATATGTGAAATAGTCTACTTTATTTATTTATTTTTTATTGAAGCTTTAGGGTGGAGTCATCCGGTAAAATGGAGAGAGTAGCTGCTTTTCAGCGATGAAAGTAGCATGATGGTAGGGTTAGACGCATCAACATATGTGCAGGATGCCTACTATGTTCATTCTAAGCTTAATGTTCTAAATAAAATAATGCTGAACGAGTGTGGTCAACGTGCCAAGATTCCGACGCCACGATTTGCGGGCCGTACATTCGGAATGCTTTCCCAACGTTTGGGGCAATGTCAAGCATGTCAGAAATTCTCAACGTCCGAATGAATGTTTACCAGTAAGATAGCAGAACGCCACTTATGTCACACCAGGTTATCTGGGGAATTGAGCAGCTCTTTTTGCTAGAGAGATGAAGATATCATATTTGCTGTTAGTAGACGCTCATATTTGATAGATTTTGTATATTCACAGCAATTCAAAGTTACTGAGTAAATTAAGGATTGCTTGAACACGACGTATTTCTGTTACCACTATTGTTTATTGTTCCCACAACGTGTTTCTAGAGTTTAAACCACTATCATCAGGTGGAATTTTATATTAAACTGTGTACAAAGAGTGTGTATGTTTGCATGGGTGTACGTTTGTATGAATATATATATATATATATATATATATATATATATATATATATATATATATATATATATATATATATATATATATATATGTGTGTGTGTGTGTGTGTGTGTGTGTGTGTGTTTTATATATTTAGGCTGCTGTCGAAGACAGAGATTATACTGTTGTATATGTCGTCATTTAAGATGGATTCGGGATGTTCGCTTTGGTGTATGTATATCTGAAGTGTCTCAGGGAAGTCCAGTTTTTTGCCTTTCACATTCATCCAAACATACACCAATCCAAATTTACACACCCCTTGTCAGCCCCAAAATTATAAATATTATTTTATAATGGGCATTGTACACTTGTCGTCAGGTTATCACCATTTAAAGCATAACCATTCTTCTGTCTACACATTATTATTTTTTTTAAACTCTTACTGTGTTAATGACAATATCAGTATAATATTTTAGAGTCTATCTTTATGGCATTATGTCTTTAGAGTATGTTATTTGCATCTGTTAGGGGTAAACAAAGATGGTGTCTGTTGTTTTTAATATATATTTTTAATATATATTAGTGAGGTTCTGACAGTGCAAGGAACCTGTGATCACATTGTTTACAATGAACTTCATTGAATAATTGTAAAGTAACATTCTGTCGTACAGTTTGTACTTTGTATTGTAGATAGTGCAACAGGTCATCTTTTAATAGTTATGAATTCCTTTATAAGATCTTTATTGCAATAGATCGTTTAATGATTGCATGACTGGTTTCGACTCATTAAAGAGTCATTATCAAATCTTACTTGTCCAGGTATGGTAAGAAATATACTTCAGATGAACCACACTACCTAGGCATGTGCCACAGTATAGCACAGGGTCTTGAACAACATGGCCCAAAGGCATATTCAATTCATGATATGCATACCATTTATCACTTGTCAATATGATGCTGGTTAATCTGAAGTATATTTCTCACCATGCCTGGACAAGTAAGATTTGATAATGACTCTTTAACGAGTCGAAACCAGTAATCATATGAAATCATGAAGCGATCTATGGCAATAAAGATCTTGGGATTCATAACTATTACATTAAAAGATCGCCTCCTAGAAAACAACCTGAATAAAATGTCAGGTAATTATAATATAGGTCACATTTTCATACAACCCACATGTACACAGTATAATATAACTGATGCTAGAGGTTTAAACCTTTGAAATGCGTTGTGGGCATAATAAACAATATTAACTGGTAGTATAAATACCTTGTATTTTAATCAGTTTCATAAAACAGTCACGGTACAGCCTTAACGAAAATGTTTTCATTTAAAGTAAATTGAGGATATCTCGAAAACCGATACTATTTCGAACGAAAAAATTACGTATAGTACATAATCAGAATATGAGAAAAAGACATACATTATCCAACATTAAGGTTGGCTTTAGCACAAAAATTTTCCAAATGCTGAAACCAAAAATTTTAGGTAACTCTTGACAATTCCTATTCCGTACTCCAGTGTGAGAACAGTTGGGTAAGAATTACTAAATTCTTCTCAAAAAGGGAGAGTTGAAGTATAGGGATCAGTTGAAGGACGGGGATCACTTAATTACTTTCCAAATTGTGAAGCTTGGAGGATAATTACTTATTTCAAGAACAGTTCTGTCCCAAAAACTTTCGAGACTGGATTAATGCATAACAAGGACTGCAACAAGCGGGCAGGCAATAGCACGTTCACTTCGATAACTCAAGTTTTCCAAAGTATTTGAAACAGTTTATTATCTTTTATTGTTAGCCTGTTAATTTTTTTATTAACATGTTTCTATTCTTCGGTATCATCACCAGAATCTAAAATGAGGTAAAAACGAAATATGTAATACCAGATGATTTGATTGCACAATGAATAAAATTTACCTTTAACAGAGCTGCCTGAAGTGAATAATTTTGTCGTTGTGTCCGCAGTCCACCTCGACTGTATTTTGGCAACTACTGAGTTCTATGAGTGATATAGGGGGTTGTGGGGGGGAGGGAACAGGAAGGGGAGAAAAGGGAAGTGAGGGCAGCGGGGAAAGGGGAGAGTGAATGGGGAGAAGGGGAGAGTACTGCGAGAGTGAATGGAAGAGATGAGAGGTTTTGAGGTGGGGGGGGGGGGGTAGTGAGATTAGGAAAAGATGGTCTCAACTGAAGTTGTAAAGAAATTAATTACTTAGATATTTTAATTTTTATTAGAATATTGAAAGTGTGGACTAATTAGTAGGTCACACTGTAGAAACCATTAAAATTGCTTTATGTTTTAAAATGCTGACAGTGTAAAACAATAAAGTATAAAATTATAAACGGGATATTAAAAAATCTATACGTAATACTGACCGTACTGACAGTACGGTATGGAAGTTAGCTGCTTCTACTTGAGAGAGAGAGAGAGGGGGGGGGGGAATTCCTAACAGGAAAAATATACGTAAAAAATAGATGAAGTCCACTTACCAGGCGAAGGAGCACAGGCAGTGATAGCAACAAATAAACAAATAAACACACAGACACACACACACACACACAAACGCAAGCTTTTGCAGCCTAGCTGCTTCGTCAGGCAGAAGGGGAGGGAAAAGGAAATGATGAGGGTTTTAAAGGAGTGGGTAAGGAGTCATTCCAATCCCGGACAGGAAAGACTTACCTTACCCACACATTTACAAAGACGCAAGTACACTTAGGCAGATATACTGTAGAACTGTCTAAAACTAATTTACAGTATGTCTGCCTAAGTGTACTTGCGTTTGTGTAAATGTGTGGGTGTGTGTGTATTTGTTTACCCTCCTTCCCCCCCCCCCCCCCCAAGGTAAGTCTTTCCTGTCCCGGGATTGGAATGACTCCTTACCCACTCCCTTAAAACCCTCATCATTTCCTTTTCCCTCTCCTTCCCTTCTGCCTGACGAAGCAGCTAGGCTGCGAAAGCTTGCGTTTGTGTGTGTGTGTGTGTGTGTGTGTGTGTGTGTGTTTATTTGTTGCTATCACTGCCTGTGCTCCTTCGCCTGGTAAGTGGACTTCATCTACTTCTTAGCAACTAGCTAATCCACAATTATGTAGTTTCCAAGACCTCAGACTCAATGCACAAAAGCATCATAATCTTTACTTCAAATAATCATCTGTGTGGGGGACGCGGTAACAAATAATAAAATTATGAAAGGATTGAAACTTCCTGGCAGATTAACATTGTGTGCTGGAACCGAGACTCGAACCTGGGACCTTTGCCTTTCGCGGGCAAGCGCTCTACCTACTGAGCTATGCCGACATGACTCACGACTCACAACTTTACTTCTCCCAGTACCTCGCCACCTACTTACCAAAGGATTGTTTCAGGACTCAATCACCAAAGGTATTTGCAATGGAATTGCTGTTTTAATATGTTGCACGAATTGTAACGTGCAAGTGAAATAAAAGTGCACTACAATCATCAATTTGGCTAATAGCTACATATAATCCACGTGGCCGGGATCCCAAAAGGGACGCCAAAAAGTCAAAGGACTGAGCACATTTGGGCCCTAACCTAAAGCACGGTGACAGAGGTCTACCTTGAACTATGTGGATTGGTTGACGAAGTAAATTTGGACAAGATTGAGAAATTACACACACCCAGTGACGGGAAAAAAAATTAGATCAGCTGTTAACAATCAATTCCAAAGAAAGGTTATGTAGTTATTTAAATGTATCTAAGCGAGTCGTTGAAAATAGTAAATAAGAAATTTCGATTTATATAAAGAAAAGCAGACTCTGGAAATTTCTATAACACCATATGAAACAGTGAGGTCGTATGCAGTCAGTCACGAAATAAGACTAGTTTATATCAGAAAATTAAAGTCGTGAACTTATCATAGATACTAATCAATTTTACGCAGAAAAAGGAAAAGTGTAACTCATTGAAACTAAAAGACATCACAAAGGCCCACCTAGGCACACGTGGTCGGAAACATAACAGTACAATGACGAACTTAAAGAACTAAAAAATCGCACTGACGTGTTTTACGGCCCACTTTTGATTTGTAGTTTTATAAGTTTTTGCAAACATTTTGGACCAAAATAGTAATCTAAATAATGACAAATTAATTAATAAGAGTGTCTGAAACCCTTTTAGGAAAAAAAATTTAAGTAGTGGCAGGTTTCGAACCACCCACCTTTCGCGTCACAGACACAGCACCTTGCCCACTACGCTACGACTATAAATCAAAACACGAGTGCTTTAATCTCATACTATTGATGGCCGTTGTTAACTGATGGTAATATGGCATTTGTAGTCATTAGATTATCATTTATCGTACGAAGAACGATGTATATTTGCTAATTCCTCAGTGTGCCGTTGCTTTGAAATGACAACGTGTAAGTTACAATAAGAAAATCATCAAATACGCGTGGAATGTCACGTGACATCTTCGAATGGCAGGTTTTCGTTAATTCAATGGAGGGTGTCGAATCTCCGTTATTTTTGCAAATATGTCTCAAACGATATGAGGTATGAAAAAACATAAGGGACATAAGTTGTAGAGAACTTTCTCCTCTACTAATAAGGTTTTCGTGTCAGATGAACGGTTCGTTTGCAATTACAATTATATTACAAACAGCTTTTTTTGGTTTTACTACGGTATTTTTTGCCCAAAAAATTTGAAAAAGGGAGGTTCTGGTCCCTGGCGGCCTACAATCATGTCTGTAAACTTTGGTGTTGATCGGTTGAACGGTTCGTCTTAAAAACAGGGAACACGTTACTGACAGACAGACGGACAGGCAGACAGATATACATCCCAAAATCGCCGTTATTTTTGCAAATATCTTTGAAACGCTACGAGATATGAAAAAAACATAAGAGAGCAAAGTTGTAGAGAATTTTCTCCTCTACAATTTCGATTATTCAATTTTCGTGTCAGGTGAATAGTTTATTTTCATTTAAATTTCGAGCTGTCGAAAGACGATCGCAAAGGCCCACTTTTAGTGTCACTACCATAACCTAAAGTGGGCCAAAATGTAACGTGGAAAACAGTATAAAATGATCAATTAGTCTCCGTTAGAACACATAAGCTCCTTGGGACTAAATAACTTCAGTCTGCTCATTAGCATGATTGCAGACAGCATTAATAGCTGACGCATCTTGCGGCTTGTTAGGCCGTGGCCATGATACATTTCTGCTCCTGGTTCTGGACGATAGGGACTGATGACCCCGTAGTTAAGTCCCATAAGTTCTACAAACATTTGAACATTTTTTTGGTTCTGGACGAAACGCCGGAAGCAGTAATGTTTCAGGGACCACGGCCACACAACCCGCAGTATGTATCAGCAATTATGATATATGGTCGTGAAAACTTTCATTGTGTGATTAGAAACCAGAGTTCCTGCGAAATTCTGCTTCGCTCTTTTTTCACATTGTTTCCTGCGAGCCATGTGTGAACGTAAATGGGCAGACTGATTACACCTAGATATGCATATGACACGGTGTCCCATTATCCGCGGTAAAGTGGCAGAGCGTTCTAATGCGCCTTGTTGCGGAGTGCGCGGTTGTTCGCCGTCGAAGTTCGAGTCCTCCCTCGGCTGTGTGTGTGTGTGTGTGTGTGTGTCTTGTTCTAAGTCTAGTTTAACTTATCAATCAAAATGTTCAAATGTTTGTTAAGCTTATGGGACTTAACTACGGGGTCATCAGTCCCTAAACTTACAAACTACTTATGAACTACTTACGAACTAGGACGGCACAAATATCCATGCCCGAGTGGGGATTCGAACCCCCGACCGTAGTGGCCGTGCTGACCGTGACTGGAGCGCCTCAGTCACCTCGGCCACCGCGGCCGGCTTAACTTATCAAAGCAAGACTTATGGGTCTCGAGGGAGTTTCTGCGATGGTCATATGAATAAAATTCTTGAATATCAGTCTCCAGATCGCTTTAATTTTCTAGAACATTACCAGTTTAGGGACAGCTGCCTATCTTCAGATCAATTCAATGAACTTACAGAGTAACCTGTGCTGTGATGAACGAATGTTCACACTCGTTTGATCTGAAGATGGGCAGCTGTCCCGAAACCGGTCATGTTCTAAAAAATAAAAGCGATCTGGAGATTGATTTTCAAGAATTTTAGTTTAATTTAGTTTAAGTAGTTTGTAAGCCTAGAGACTAATCACCATAGAATATACGTCCCATGGATTTACAAACATTTGAACTTTTTTTTTCTGTCCCATTACAGACTGATAACGAAGTTACGAGGATACGGAATATATTCACAGATATGTGCGTGGCTCATGACTTCCTTAATGAATCAGAACCCAGTAACCTGTTCTAAACGATGAGTATTCATCAGAGATAAGGCTATCTTTAGGAGTGGTTCAAGGAAGTGCTATATAGCCCTCTCATTATTTTCCTTGTATGTAAATGATTTGGCGGCCAAGGTGAGTACCAATCGACGGCCGTATGCTTATTTTGTGTTTTAAGGAAGTGTTTCGTCACTGAGTGACTGTAGGCGGATAGAAAATTTGTAGTTAGTGCGATAGCTAACTTTCAATGCAGATGAAGAAAAACTGAATCTCGTAATGTGATGCTTGATACAATCTCGCCGATTAAATATCTAGGTATAATGCTGTAAACCTTATCAACTGTAACGTACATTGAAGGACAGTTGTATGGCTGGCGTATGTAGAATTCTGATCACTTCTTGAAGAAGGAAGGAATATTAGGGTTTAATGTCTCCTCGACACCGTAGTCATTATGGACAGAGCATAAATACGAATTGTTTTTGTTAAATCAATATAGCTCCATATTGTAATGGAGATTTGGACTACGGCTGATGGAGTTTTAATTCAAAGTATTTATTCATCCACCAACATTCGTATTTTTTTAATTCCTTTTTTACGCAACCGGTTTCGATATCACAGTAACACCATCTTCAGGCCATGTCATACTACTCATCTATTCACGTGAATAGTCACAATCGCCGTATATACCGGCTTCTTTATAATATTTCCCACAGCTCCTGAACAAACATGTGTCACATGTTTTTTGTTAAAGCTGGGGATGCAAATCTACAATGCCTTTTGAAAGGAAAGCGTCCTGCCACAGGCCTGAAGCGATTTATTGAAATCATAGGAAACCCGAATCAGGATGGCCAGATGCGGATTTTAACCGCCGTCCTTCCAAAAGCGAATCCACTGGCGTTCCTGAGGGTATTTGGTATCTCACCCAGGGTGAAAAAAGGAGAACATCGAAGGAATTCAGAGACCTGCTACTAGATTTGTTACTGTTACATGCCATTACCATCGAGTTCAACGGAGATGCTTCGGGAACTCAAATGGTAATCCATGGAGGGAAGGCAATGGCTTTTTGCGTGAATACTATTGAGAAAAATTTGAGAACCGACACCTAAAGCTGATTGCAAAACGATTCTATTGTCGTCAACTTACATTACGCCTAAGGACCACAAAGATCAGATAAGAGGGTTCATATGAAGTCGTTTTTCTCTTACTCTCTCTCTTGTAGAGGAATAGGAAATGAATTGACTGTTGTTAGTAGTTTGTCCATCTTGTCCAGTTGTAGTACGAGGTACCCTCTGCATTACCTTGGCCGGCCGCGGTGGCCGAGGAGACTGAGGCGCTTCAGTCACGGTCTGTACGGCCACTACGGTCGGGGGTTCGAATCCCTCCTCGGGCATGGCATGGATATTTGTGCCGTCCTAGTTCGTAAGTAGTTCATAAGTAGTTTGTAAGTTTAGGGACTGATGACCCCGTAGTTAAGTCCCTTAAGCTTAACAAGCTTTTTTTTTTTTTTTTTTTTTTTTGCAGATCCTGACTTCCAGTGTTTACTCAGTGAGCAGAGCGGTCTGACCCAACCCACTTTCGGAAGACACACAACGAGTGTTGCGCAGCTGTTTTGGCTGTCCAGGCCAGTTCCTATTACGAGGAAAGAAAGCCAAGTCAATTTAATTTCAAAATTTCCCTCACAAATTAAGCTGCCCGCAAAATTCCGAGTTAACTGATCGGAGTATACTAATGCTGTCACGTATGCTAGCTATCACAAGCATACCCAAAGACTGGAAAGTTGCAGTGGTCACTCCAGTATTCAAGAAAGGCAATAGGAGTGATCCGCAAAATTACACACCCCCAAATCATTGACGTCTGTTTGTTGCAGAAATTTGGAACAAATACGGTTTTGGAACTACCTCTAAGAGGACGGCCTATTTACACATAGTCAACACGAATTCAGAAAGTATCGTTCTTGTGAAACACAGTTATCTCTTTACTCACATGAAGTAATGAGTGCTATCGACAAGGGATCCCAATTGCATTCCATATTGCTAGATTTCCGGAATGATTTTTGGCATTGTACCTCAGAAGCATCTTCTAATCAAATTGCGTGCTGTTGGAATATCGGCACAGTTGTGCGATTGTATTTGCAAATTTGTCAGAAAGGACAAACTACGCAGTATTTGACGGAAAGTCATCGTGTAAAACAGAAGTGATATCGGGGTTTTCCCGAAGTAGTGTAACAGTGTTCCTACTATTCCTTGCGCCGGCCGCGGTGGCCGAGGGGACTGAGGCGCTTCAGTCACGGTCTGCACGGCCACTACGGTCGGAAGTTCGAATCCCCCCTCGGGCATGGATATTTGTGCCGTCCTAGTTCGTAAGTAGTTCATAAGTAGTTTGTAAGTTTAGGGACTGACGACCCCGTAGTCAAGTCCCATGAGCTTTACAAACATTTGAACTATTTCTTGTCTTCATAAATGATTTAGGAGACAGTCTGAGCACTTCTCTTACACTAATCGCGGATGTGCTGTCATTTATCGATTAGTAAAGCTGCCAAAATATGAAAATCAGCTGCAAAACGATTTAGATATATGTATGGTATGAAAATTGGCATTTGACCCTAAATAATAAAAAGTGTTAAGTCATCTATATGAGAACTAAAAAAAATCCAATTACGCGATAATCAGTCTACTCTAAACGCTGTAAATTCAATTAAATTCCTAAAAAAATGTTCAAATGTTTGTTAAGCTTAACGGATTTAACTACGGGGTCATCAGTCCCTAAACTTACAAACTACTTATGAACTACCTACAACTAAGGACGGCACAAATATCCATGCCCGAGGGGGGATTCGAACCCCCGACCGTAGTGGCCGTGCAGACCGTGACTGAAGCGCCTCAGTCCCCTCGGCCACCGCGGCCGGCCTAAATTCCTAGGAATTGCAACAATTTAAATTGGAAATAACACACAGAAAATATCGCACGAAAGGCAAATCAAAGGGTGGGTTTCATTGGCAGAACAGTTAAAAAAATTTTCTGCAAGATTTAGTAGTAAACGTCATATTACTGTAGATATAATTAGGTTCAAATACATTACGTTTATCAAGACAACAGTGTCAAGTTTTATAAGTTATATTTCTGTCGGCAAATGACTCTAATACACTAAGAGAGGCATTATCACAACATATAACACCCAATATGTAAACCACAAAGCACCAATAGTAGGTGACGGTATATAGAGACTAAAGTTTATTTTGAAGCCACGAAAGAATATAGGTCCATTTTGCAGTGCCGTTGTCTCCACTCTTCAGACCAATACCCAATAGGTGTTCGTGAACAAGCATTTGGTGGCGACGATACAGACGTCGACAGGGCATATCGCTGGTATCAATGCTAGCTTCAACATGTAGGGAGGTCTACAGGGGAGAGAGTGTCGAAATAGTGCCCCAGCAGCCGCGGCGGAGTGGCCAAGCTGATTGAGGCGCGAGGCCGTTCCCGTCAGGGGTTCGAATCCCCCCTCGGGCACGAATGTGCTGTCTTTAGTGTAAGTTAGATTATAAGTAATTTGTAAGTTTAGAGACTGATGACCCCGCAGTTAACCCCCTTAAGCTTAACAAACATTTGAACTTTTGATGCACCAGCTGGGGTGGAAATCATATCAAAAGAAAGTCGTTATTCGTTGCGGCGAGTTTTATTTGCGAAATTTCTTTCACCAACTTTCTCTTCTTATTGCGATTTTTTTAGTACCCACCTACACAGGAAGACATGATCATCATCATAAAATAAGAGAAATCAGACCGAAAACGGAGAGATTTAGGTGTTCCTTCCTTCCCGCGCGCTATTAGAGAATAGAAAACTATTATGAAAACGGATCGATGAACCCTAAGTCAGGTACATAATGTGATTTGCAAAGCAAACTTGCAGTCGAATTCCAGACCTGGAACTTAAATAGAGGCAACATTGCTATTGAGACACTACGCAATGGAATCTATTTTTGTCGCTGATAGCACAAGTTGCTGACAACCTACCTTACCTCCGAAAAAATGGACCTGCCCGTCCCACTTCACAGCCGTGCCCGCACAATCGAGGAAAACAGTCACTTGTTCAAAAGTTCAAATGTTTGTAATTCTATGGGAACTACTTTGGCCATCAGTCCCTAGACTTAGAAACTACTTACTAATTTAAAGTAACCTAAGCACAACACACACATCTAAGTCCGAGGGAGGATTCGAACTTCCGACGCGGGAGGTCTCGCGATCCGCAACGAGGCGCTCCAGACCGCTCAGCTACTCCAGCGCGGCAGAGTCACTTGTGACGTAACGAAGTCGCTGTTTTCAAAACAGAAACAACGGAGTCAGGTCAAGATTGAATGTGCCAGAGGTCACACAGCAAGACAGTCATCAAGGTCTTCAAGAACCCCAGTATTGTGAAAATTATTGTGATTCTCGTGTACGACTGTGACGGTGTTATTCTAGCGCATTACGTTCCCCCACGGCAGACCGTCAATTCACAATATTATTGTTCGTTTTTGGAGCATCACCTGCGACTAGCTTTGCCAAAGAAGCGGCAACATTTTCTGCGCAACCCGCCCATCATCTTGCACAACAATGCGCGGTCGCATACTGCTCACTCAAGCTGTGGCTGCTCTGTTCGGTCGATGGGAGTGGGAAGTACTGTACCATCCACCATACTCTGCGGACTTAAGTCCTATTTGATTCCGAAGATGAAGGAACTACTTCGTGGCATTCGCTTCAGAGCTGTACCAGAGATTCGACAGGCAGTAGATAGCTCCATTCGCACCATCAACAGAACAGACTCTGCTAACGGTATACCACGCCTTCCACGTCGCTGACAACGGGTCCTACAGAATACTGGTGACTCCTTTGAAGGACAGTAACAGATGTAAACATGTAACGCTTTTGTATTGGTTGTGAATAAATGGTTGCCACTATTTAAGTTCCCACTCTCGTATTTATTAAAAGTCGTAAGGTAACAAAAATAAAGCAGTGAACAAACAATCCAAAGATTGTTTTGAACCTCATAGTGCATTTTTAGGCATTGGAGTCGGTATGCCGTTGGGTTCGTCCAACCTTCTAACTTACTCACACAGACAGTTAAAGGGAGGACCTGCATTTTAACGTGGACTTCGAACCATGGAAAGATAAACCATAAATTAATGAATTCATGTAACAGTTTAATTTTGCCCAGGAAATGGATATTATAGATGACTCGCTTGCTTGAAGTACCATCCACTAGAGATTAATTTCCACAATCGCCATTTAATTAGATAATGAAGTACGCAAGATGGTGAAATTTTATGAAGTTCCTGGGAGTTAGAAGAAATTTTCAAATGTTTGTAAAGCTTATGGGACTTAGCTGCGGGGCCATCAGTCCCTAAACCAGAGCTTTCCAAACTTTCCCTCAAGGCGACAGCTTTTTATACCTTACGGAAAACCGGAAGCTATAAACACACTTTTACTGATATAAATACGTATGGTAGAATTTAGATGGTTCTAGCGGGGAGGGGGGGGGGGGCGGGGGAGGGGAAGGGGGGAGGGCGGAAAAAAGTATTGCTTAAATGTAGTTTGTAAACGAAACTGAAATCCTCGTACGCATTGATATGTTTAATGTTGATCCTGACTGCAGCAATTGCGTACATTCATCGCAAGAAAAGAAAACGGTAGGAACAACGGAGATGTACAACAGAGTAACACCGCAGACAAAATGCCTGACTCACACAGTAATACTTGCTTCTTCTACAGGTGACCCAACTTTCTAAACACGAAAACTGAATTTCGGAAACCGTTTTTCGCTGTCGTGTGTACATGTCAGGGCCCGATACAGTTTTGCTGGATCGACTGAAAACGGCATCTGGAAATTAGCTGCTCGGATTTCTGACCTAGACAACACAGTAGCTGTTCCCTTTCAGTTCAATATTATCACACTATTTTCAGAAATAAAGAGGATATATTTATGGCAAGTGATGAATTATTATTTAAGTTCTATTGTTATGTTTTTGCTTCACCACGACCTCGGAAGTCCTGACATTCGGAAAAAAATGGATCAATATTTGTGACAAGTAAGAATATGAATGATACTTCCTGGCAGATTAAAATTGCGTCCGGAACCGGGACTCGAACCTGGGACCTTTGCCTTTCGCGGGCAAGCGCTCTACCAATGAGCTACCCCGACACGACTCACGATGCCGCCCCACAACTTCACTTCCGCCAGTACCTCACCTCCTACTTTCCAAACTTCACAGAAGCTCTCTTGCGAAACTTGCAATACTAGCACTCCTGGAAGAGAGGATATGGCGGAGACATGGCTTAGCCACAGCCTAAGGGATGTTTCCAGAATGAAACTTTCACTCTGCAGCGGAGTGTGCGCTGATATGGAACTTCCTGGCAGATTAAAATTGCGTGCCGGAACCGGGACTCGAACCTGGGACCTTTGCCTTTCGCGGGCAAGGGCTCTACCAATGAGCTACCCCGACACGACTCACGATGCCGCCCCACAACTTCACTTCCGCCAGTACCTCGCCTCCTACTTTCCAAACTTCACAGAAGCTCTCTTGCGAAACTTGCAGGACTAGCACTCCTGGAAGAAAGGATATGGCGGAGACATGGCTTAGCCACAGCCTAAGGGATGTTTCCAGAATGAAACTTTCACTCTGCAGCGGAGTGTGCGCTGATATGAAACTTCCTGGCAGATTAAAATTGCGTGCCGGAACCGGGACTCGAACCTGGGACCTTTGCCTTTCGCGGGCAAGCGCTCTACCATCCCTTAGGCTGTGATAAGCCATGTCTACGCCATATCCTTTCTTCCAGGAGTGCTAGTCTTGCAGGTTTCGCAAGGGAGCTTCTGTGAAGTTTGGAAAGTAGGATGCGAGGTACTGGCGGAAGTGAAGTTGTGGGGCGGCATCGTGAGTCGTGTCGGGGTAGCTCAATGGTAGAGCGCTTGCCCGCGAAAGGCAAAGGTCCCAGGTTCGAGTCCCGGTTCCGGCACGCAATTTTAACCTGCCAGGAAGTTTCATATCAGCGCACACTCCGCTTCAGAGTGAAAGTTTCATTCTGGAAACATCCCTTAGGCTGTGGCTAAGCCATGTCTCCGCCATATCCTTTCTTCCAGGAGTGCTAGTCTTGCAGGTTTCGCAAGGGAGCTTCTGTGAAGTTTGGAAAGTAGGATGCGAGGTACTGGCGGAAGTGAAGTTGTGGGGCGGCATCTCGAGTCGTGTCGGGGTAGCTCATTGGTAGAGCCCTTGCCCGCGAAAGGCAAAGGTCCCAGGTTCGAGTCACGGTTCCGGCACGCAATTTTAATCTGCCAGGAAGTTTCATATCAGCGCACACTCCGCTGCAGAGTGAAAGTTTCATTCTGGAAACATCCCTTAGGCTGTGGCTAAGCCATGTCTCCGCCATATCCTTTCTTCCAGGAGTGCTAGTCTTGCAGGTTTCGCAAGGGAGCTTCTGTGAAGTTTGGAAAGTAGGATGCGAGGTACTGGCGGAAGTGAAGTTGTGGGGCGGCATCGTGAGTCGTGTCGGGGTAGCTCAATGGTAGAGCGCTTGCCCGCGAAAGGCAAAGGTCCCAGGTTCGAGTCCCGGTTCCGGCACGCAATTTTAACCTGCCAGGAAGTTTCATATCAGCGCACACTCCGCTTCAGAGTGAAAGTTTCATTCTGGAAACATCCCTTAGGCTGTGGCTAAGCCATGTCTCCGCCATAGCCTTTCTTCCAGGAGTGCTAGTCTTGCAAGTTTCGCAAGAGAGCTTCTGTGAAGTTTGGAAAGTAGGATGCGAGGTACTGGCGGAAGTGAAGTTGTGGGGCGGCATCTTGAGTCGTGTCGGGGTAGCTCATTGGTAGAGCCCTTGCCCGCGAAAGGCAAAGGTCCCAGGTTCGAGTCCCGGTTCCGGCACGCAATTTTAACCTGCCAAGAAGTTTCATATCAGCGCACACTCCGCTGCAGAGTGAAAGTTTTATTCCCAGAATCTGTTGCATACAGGGAACTGAGAGAAAATAATATTAACGCATACCACCAGGGTTCGAACCAACGATCACTGCATTTAAAATACTACTCTCCGTTAATCACCCGACCATACTCCATACTAAACATCGCTACTAAATAGCTTTAGTCAGTGGACAATTGTGACTGCTTTCACAATCTGTGACAGCTTTTACAGCCACTGTGTCATTGATTGACATTTAATTGTAAGAAACGCTACGGAGCGTGACGTGGCTTTTTCATAAATCCATTAAAAACGCAGCTTTTTGAGAAGGAAAGCCGACTGTAGTGAAGGTTCGTTCAAGCACCTGCCAGATCCAGCAAACGGCGCATGGGAATAGCTGTTATCGAGAGTCAGCAGCAACTCTGCGCATGCGGAGTTGCTGGAATCTGGCAACTGTCAGCTGCTTGAACGAACTACTGCTGCTGGAGCAGAGCTGCCGCCTAGCGGCTGAGCACGCAATTAATGTGCACCTTCCACTCAGATCCTTGGCAACGACCAAACTCAATTAACGATGAAACATTCGCTGTCTGAGCCTAATAATAAATAAATGCTCGCAGTCTAACTGAAACAGTAATGAAACGCGTGGAACACGCATGGTGTGGGATGCGGTGGGTAGTTCCAGCGGGTAATGTTGTACATGCTCGGACCAGACAACAAATATATTTTTTCGCGGTTGACAATACGGATAATCGCGAATCCCTATAACTGAGGTCCAGATAATCGAGTGACCGATCATTCCTTTAATATGTGATCTGTGGTGCACTGAATGAAGAGAAGGATGATTAGATGCAGGCGAGTCTTCCGGGTAGTATGCAGAGAAAGATATTTTCTGTTATTTTATGACAAGTTTTTTTGTTTAGAGTCTAAATTTGTCTCGCGACACCCTTGATACTACTACGCGACACCCAGTTTGGAAAGCTCTGCCCTAAACTTTCAAACTACTTATGAACTATCTTATACTAAAGACGGCACAAACATTCATGCCCGAGGGGGGATTCGAATCCCCTCCGCCGAGGTCTTAGGAGTTTGAATTTAAGGTGAACACAAATGGCGGAGGCAGACTAAAGGCCAATTCACACTGTCCGTCACGTCACGTCACGTCACCGTCCGTCAGAACATTCTGCAATGTATTTCTAATGGCGGCATTCATACTGTCCGTCACCGGACCGTCACGTCACGTCAACGTCCGTCAAGCTTTCTCGAAAAGAATGTTTTGACGGAACGGCCGTCTGCTAACATCGGAAGTTAACCTATTTTCGTCACGCGAATTACACGTTGCAGTCGACGATTGCACTGTTTATATGCAAATGTGTCTTATTCATCTTTGTGTTGTTGTTGTATGTCGTTTTAGGGGTAAATCTCAAATGTTTCATGACGACTTAAATATTTTTGTCAATTGAGTGTCCCCCTAAAATCGAGGTTGGATATCTGAAACCAAAAAATGGTTTATGTTACGTAACATTGTAACAGAAATGACTGAAACAAACTGTTTATTTGAATAAGATTGTAATTTGATTACGCATTTTTCATTACATAACACTTTATATGAAAATGTCAGTTCTAATGAAAGACAAAAATTCAGTTGTTTACGACGATATTAACAATGTCAGCGAGTAAATCGTAATGGTTAAAGTACACAGGCGCTATTTATGCTCTTACAAGTATGGTTTGATGTCTTCATATGTTTATTTTTTCGCTTGAAAATAGATGTCGATGTTTTGAAATGTTGTTTCAGTTCCCAGTAAATTGACCAAAAACATGCACTGTAAAGTTTTATTTGGCTGTTAATAACATTTAGCGTTGTTGTTCCCCCTTTCTAGTATTAAACTATGACTTTTTACATAACAGATCGCCACTCATAACCCCACTTTCAACATCGCGTATTGAGATGGGCGAATTGACGTGACGGACACGGACGGACAGTGTGAATACAACTTGACGTGACGGTTCCGTGACGTGACGTTGACGTGACGGACAGTGTGAATTGGCCTTAATTCCTCTCTGGCGTCCAACTAGACGCGCAAGATGGACGCCACGAGACAATGCCACCCGGTGGACTGCGGTTGTATGATCAGTTCTGCTTCCACCCCGTTACACGTTAAATGCCAGAGAGTTGCAATTGCGGATATTTGCCCGACATTTGTCTTCACCCAGTTCACCAGTTACTTTTAGCGACGATCCACCCGCAAGGAATGCACGACCTCGTACTTTTCGAGAGCACCCTTGAGGAACTACATGTTTAATCAGACGAAGTAGGTTAACGTGTGGTGCTTCTTATTAGGGATCAGTTCAATTACAACGGGAAAAATGTTTGTTTTCTCACTCGAGCGTCTTAAGTCTGCGTGTATTTGTGCAAACAGCTTGCTGCGGCGCTTAGATTTTCTATCCATAAAAAAATAATGGAAAGACCTTTTGTCGCTTTCCTTCCCTTTGATCCCAGTAAGAATTGTACTCCTCTAATTTCTCGTCTTCCACAAGAAAAATACTGCCATCTCTCATTTTAAGATGAAAGACCTCATGCTCTCCTTTCAGTTCCTCCGCAATTGACTTCGCTGACGACAAAAGGTCCTCTTCGTAGAATCTCAGTTAGGCGTTGCTTTTTATGAATCCTTACCTTTTCACCCACGTAAATCTCTAATAACTGCGTAGTTTCTTCTCGAGCCCTCCTCTTCGGCCACTCCTCGAGTTGCATCATCAGGTGGGTCACAAACGTCTACCGATATTATACACTTCGGTGTTCTTCGAATGCTTCTACTCTTGTAATAATTCTTCTCTATACTCCTTTTCTTTCCGATAAATGTGAGCACTGTAATTTACAGATATGCCTTCTTCGTTGTCACAGCTTCCTCACTAGGATCTTCGGAAAGAAGATGATTATAAGAGACTGTGTTCTCATCAGCGTGGGACAAAACTGCCAATGTTCACGTTGGCAAGCGACCGTGGTCGCAAGAATTCGGGAGTACGTCTACAGTAACGTCCCATACTAGGTGTAGTCGTGTTTACAAAAGGTATCGTGAGCCGTTCTCCTTTAGCGACCCTTGACATTTTAAGATTGCGACAGTGGCAGTTTGGTAGTTACCACCGCTTCGATATGCAAGTCTTGCCTCCCATTACAAATGTTCAAATGTTTGTTAAGCTTATGGGACTTAACTACGGGGTCATCAGTCCCTAAACTTACAAACTACTTATGAACTACTTACGAACAAGGACGCCACAAATATCCATGCCCGAGGGGGGATTCGGACCCCCGACCGTAGTGGCCGTGCTGACCGTGACTGGAGCGCCTCAGTCCCCTCGGCTACCGCGGCCGGCCCTCCCATTACCTTGGGAGCCAGCGTTGCGTTAAACGGTCCGGTTAGATCAGCCTGATCCTTTATACGAATCTTAACTCCTGGCCATTAAAATTGCTATACCACTAAGATGACGTGCTACAGTCACAAAATTTAACCGACATGAAGAAGGTGCTGTGATATGCAAATGATTAGCTTTTCAGAGCATTCACACAAGGTTGGCGCCGGTGGCGACACCTACAACTTGCCGATATGAGGAAAGATTCCAAACGATTTCTCATACACAAACAGCATCCTGATGAAACGTTGTTGTGATGCCTCGTGTAAGGAGGAGACATGCGTACCAATACGTTTCCGACAAAGGTCGGGTTGTAGACTATCGGGATTGCGGTTTATCGTATCGCAACATTGCTGCTCGCGTTGGTCACGATCCAATGTTAGCAGAATATAGAATCGGTGGGTTCAGGAGGACAATACCGAACGCCGTGCTGGCTCTCAACGGCCTCGTATCACTAGCAGTTGAAATGACAGGCATCTTATCCGCATGGCTGCAACCACGTCTCGATCCCTGAGTCAACAGATGGGGACGTTTGCAACAACCATCTGCACGAACAGTTCGACGACGTTTGCAGCAGCATGGACTATCAGCTCGGAGACCATGGCTGCAGTTACCCTTGACGCTGCATCATAGACAGGAGCGCTTGCGATGGCGTACGCAACGACGAATCTGGGTGCACGAATGGCAAAACGTCATTTTTTCGGATGAATCCATATTCTGTTTACAGCATCAAGATGGTCGCATTCGTGTTTGGCGACATCGCGGTGATCGCAGATTGGAAGCGTGTATTCGTCATCGCCATACTGGCGTATCACCCGGCGTGATGTTATGGGGTGACATTGGTTACACCTCTTTTTCGAATCGACGGCACTTTGAACAATGGCCGTTACATTTCAGATGTGTTACGACCCGTGGCTCTACCTTCATTCGATCCCTGCGAAACCCTACATTTCAGCAGGATAATGCACAACCGCGTATTCTCCAGCATATTCTCCACATCTCTCACTAACTGAAACCGTCTGGTCAATGGTGGCCGAGCAACTGGCTCATCACAATACGCCAGTCACTACTCTTGATGAACTGTGGTATCGTGTTGAAGCTGCAAGGGCATCTGTATTTGTCGAGGCGTATCAAGGCCGTTATTACGGCCAGAGGTGTTTGTTCTGGGTACTGATTTCTCAGGATTTATGCACCCAAATTGCGTGAAAATGTAATCACATGTCAGTTCTAGTATATTTGTCCAATACATACCAGTTTATCGTCTGCATTTCTTCTTGGTGTAGCAATTTTAATAGTCAGTAGTGCAGCAGCATGTTAATTGCTGTCGAGCGATCACGTCATTTGCACTGCGATCCTACAGCAAAGCATCTCCAGCGATCGTAGTGTGGTAAGCTTTGCCGTTCCGCCCCTGCCTCTATAGTCATATTACAGAAATCTCGGCTAGCGTTTCTCAGATTCTGGATCCATTTCTCGTTGCCGCACAGGAAGCTGGTAGATCAGCGAACCACAGAGAACTGTGTATGCACACAATAAAACATCGTTTACCTCACATTCGTTTATTTTTGTGCAAGCTCTTCAGCGACACAAACATTTGCTGGGTATTATTGATCAGTAGCTTAGGCAGAACCAGAACATCCTCTAATGTAGCTAACTACACAACGTAACCTCTGACACCTTCCTGTCTGGTAGTAAAACCGGTTGACCTGTCCGTTTTGTGGTATCTCTTTACAAAGATATTGCGTCATACTTCCTTCAGAAATTGATGCTACTATTAAATCGCTTAGCCGATAACTAAATTTATCTACTGTGCTTTGTATGTAGGATTGCAGCCTGTTTATTTCTCCGTTAATCCTGAGCTGAGTCGTACGTTCTGCGTTGCATCTAATAACCGATCTTCCTCTAGTGGGTTTTCCTTTTCCTGTAACCATTTTCGCCAGACGCCTTTTTTTCGTTTCATTGATCTACTCTTTCCATGTATGTCGACTCCATAATGGATTATGGGCCAGTCCACCAAAATATTATAACAAAAATATCAGACTTCTACCTTGCTGATGTGATATAAAATATTTATTTACAAATATCGCATATCCATAACTATGAATGGTAGTGATTTTCCGTCTTTTGCAACTACAATAAAATGCGATTTTTTCACACCAGACGCGTTTCGTTTTATTGACTGTAAAACATCATCAGTGGTCTGAAATAGTAGAAATCTACAGTTTGGTTTTAATTTAGATCGAAAACAGTTCTTAAATGGACCCTGAAAAGTAGGCCTAATGTTTGGTACTTACGGAAATTTTGTCTTCTTTTCGCTTCACATCATGGAATGCCGGTCTGTTTAGTGCAATCCCGCCGGTTCTTCATGTTGTGTCGTTTTCTCACTACTTTCACTGTCACTGTTTCACTGTTTATGGTTGTTTTTCACAGATCAGAAGTGTTTGTTTTTGTTTTTACTGATTCTGCTCAATGTGTTATTGGAGTGTTGCCAACCTCACAAATGTAGTTCTTTCTCTGTTTTATAATAAATTATGTTTCGATGTATTTAGTTTTGATGTAAGCAGATTGGAATAGTGGCAGAATAATAAGTGTATATATTTAATGGGAACATTATTATTATTTTTTTTTAATTACTATTATATTATTATAATTGTTGTTATTATTGGTGGGGGGTTTAGTAGTAGGGAAAGATGACTGAATGGTGGTTGGATGTGGTAAGGTGTGATGTGAAGTGAGATGGAGGACAAAAGTGATGGATATGAGGTGTGGTGCACTAATATTAAACTCCTGGGTGGTGGTAATGCAAGTAGTGTGCATGTGTGTGTGTTTGGGGGGGGGGGGGGGGCTTGTGTTTTTTGTTGAATCTGGTATGTGATGTAGGGTAACAGTGATGGGTACGAGGTTGAGTGAGCAGGGAGCGAAAAAGTTTGGGAGTTTTATATCAATATGTGTGACACGTTCGGAGGGTCTCGTGTTTAGCGGAGAGATGGCTATGTGATTTTATTTTACCTTAGCTGTGGTGTGTTGGTAGTGGTATCTGGAATGGGATGTGGAAGTAGTCATTCAAATGATTGAACATATAATTTCCTCAAATATGAACTACCCTGAAGAGAACGACGTATTGACCCATAGTCAACACAGATTCATGAAGTATCGTTGTTGTGAAACACAAAATGTGTTTCATTACTCACATGATATGTAGAGTGCTATTGACAAGGACTGTCAAATAGAGTCCGTATTTCTAGCTTTCGGAAGGCTTTTGAGACTATACCTCATAAGCGTCTTCTAATCAAATTGCGTGTTTATGGAATATCGCCACAGTTGAGCGATTGGATACGTGATTTCCTGTCAGAAAGGACACAGCACGTTGTGACTGACGGTAAGTCATCGAGCAGAACAGAAGTGATATCAGGGAAGTGTTATGGGCCCCTGCTGTTGCTTATTTTTATAAACGATTTAGGACCCAATGTGAGTAGTTCTCTTAGACTCTTCGCGGATGATGCCGCCATTCGGTAGGTAAAGTCACCAGAAGATCAAAATCAACTGCAAAGTTATTTAGATATCCATATGGTGCAAAAAAGTAGCAGTTGACTCTTAATAATGTGAGTTCATCCACATGACCACTAAAAGAAATCCGTTAAACTTCAGTTACACCATAAATCAGTCAAACATTCAGGTCGTCTGCTCTACTAAATACCTAGGAGTAACAATTACAAACAACTTAAACTGAAAAAAAAAAGAGTGCGTTCCACTGGTAGAACACTTAGAAGATGCGACAGTTCTACTAAATAAATTGCCTACATTACAATTGTGCGTCTTATTTTGGAGTATTGCTGCGCATTCTCGGATACACACCACGTGGGACTGGATGATTTAGAGAAATTTCAGAGAAGAGCAGTTCGTTTTGCATTATCGCGGTATAGGGGAGAGAGCGTCACGGAAATGATGCACGATTTGTGATGGAAATCAGTTGCGAAATTTCTTTCACCAACTTTCTCATCAGAATAGAAACATAAATTGTTAGCACCCACCTCCACAGGACGATATAATCATCATAATGCAATACGAGAAATCTGATCGAAAACAGAATGATTTAGGTGTTCCTTTTTCCCGGGAGTTATTGACACACGTCCACTGAATGTGTGTGGTCGTGTTTCATTTTTTAGTTATTCATTAACCTAAAGTGCTTCTGCACCATTAATATTGTCTATCAGTATGTTAATTATTTTTATTCAGTTTATTGATGATCAATACCCCATGTTTATATATGTGTCCACCCGTGTGATTGAACTTGTGTGTTCATGTGAATGTGGAAGTTTGTTTTTAATGTTGACTGACTACCGCGCAATGGCTTACAGTCGCCGCGTCGCGCTTTAGGCCTCGTTTATTTTAATTAAGAACGCATAGCTTCGTTTGTTGTCTGCGCTGGCGTCTGCTGGTTGGCCAGAGACAAACTTACTTGGCAAGATGACGACGTGGCCGTGTTCTACGTGTGGTGCCAACCTAATCTTAGACGAAAGAGGTGACAATAGAGACCTCTATGGAGCTGTAGAAGAGGGTATTATCCAAGGAGGTTAGAATAAGGGGAGATGGCGCTAAGCATCCTAGCAGTACTGTTCTTTGAAGCCTGTGGGCGTGGCAATCCGCCATGTTGTTCTGACAAAAACATCCGTGGAACATTATGGCCAAGTCCGTATTAAAAGTCGCTAGGTGCACTGTGTATACAATTTATGTTCTCTAGTTGGTTGATTCAGTATTACTGCAGTGTTTGTGATGCCAGACAAACATTTTCTAGTATCTCCTGTCCAAATTCGTATTTAATTGAAGATTACAAAATGCTATGTCAGTAGTCAGTGTAAGCGATCTCATGATGCGATTTTAATATTCCATAGGCAGTGGTATAGACATCACATTATCTTTCTTCAGAAAATCCTCCAGTTGCTTGATATACTAAGATACTGTCAAGGAAAGTGGTACACGTCAGTACATACGTCCATAAGTGATAGTTTGCAGACGGCCAACACCAAAACACGTCAACAACACAGTGAATACCAGTCTATTGTAGGTACAGTTCGACGAAAATATGCTCAGTACTTGAGGTCTAGAAAACTGCAGCCAAAACTGAATGTAGCATATTCATAATTACTAATTTTCGTCATGTATAACGTTTCAGTTTTGAATGTAAACTTTAGAAGTGCAGCGTATAGAGACAGTAAACACTCCTCATACAATAAGAAACTGGAGAAATTGCATTACTGTACGTTACTACCGGTACTGAAAGTTAATTTTCCGCTTGTCTAAGTATTTTTATTCTATTTGAATACTTAACTGTAAGTAGCTTAAAAGAACTCATCTAGTCTTATTGGCATCATGATGCATATAGCATGTAACTTATTCCGATTGTACTTCACTAATAATGCTACATGAAACAAACGAACCAGGACTAGGAAGTAAAGGTTTAATAAAGAATCGCGTGAATTAGTGAAACTGCCCTGATTTCATTAATCATTAAAAGCATTTCCATTATGTTCAATTTAATTATCAGAAATTTCTTAAACACTTTAATTATTTAACAAAGCGCCCACATTAAGTGAAACATTTTCATAACCTATCCATTGGTCACAAATTGTGGCTTCACTGCAAAGTTTTGAAGCACAAAAAGAAAGAGGGTAGGTACAAATTCACAATAAAAGTGACAACAAACACGTTAGAAAAGAAACCTACACATGAAATGTGATTCCTTTGGCTTTTGCGTTGCTGTCTGAACGATTTGTACAACCAAACACTACACACGACACCATATTTATGACGAAAAAAACCGAAAACACGAGACACTTCTATTCATACAAGCTTAGATATGCACTCTTCTGATCGGGACAATATGGCGGCCGAATGTTTTCGGTCGTCTTCACAGTCGTCACGTCATGCCCTCTCCTCTTATTTGTACCTCCATGGTATTATCATCCTCAGGTTGGGAGGGTTGGTAGACACTATGCTCTGAACGCGCTCTGTATGGGTTTTATAGTGCGCTCTACATCCGGTGTTTGGGGGGAAGGTTTTGGCGTGGCCTTAGGGTTTCACTCTTGCTGCGACCGTGGAAGTAAGTACTTCGTCGAATTATGCTGAGGGGAAGGCATGTTGTTAGAACATTTTTTTTTGTCTTAGGCAGATTTGGTTTATTAGTGATAGTTTTATTGAGTAATTCTATCGCTATGCGAGGCGGAGTGTTTCTTAATTTACAGAACTCGAGTAATTCGATGTAAATTTAGTATTTGCATTTTCATTCCGGTGATGATTTTGTGCCCAGTTTTTCTCAAGTTAGAATACTCATATGTGGCCTTCAGCCTTTGTGTAAACTTAGCATGTTGGAATATCCTTGCTGTTTTTTAAATAACGTTTTCACGAAGTGTCTGTATACGCGAGTATGCTAAGTATTTCCCAAATTTTCTGGTTTGATTCCGTTTTTCCTGTCTTGGCATGACCGATTGCACCAAGTGCTTTCGTAACGGTCATTACTTCAGCTTTCAGCCATGCTTTTACTGATACTAGCTTTCTTCTATGTGAATTCTCACGTGTGCTTTACTTGCTTATTCTAAATTTATTTCTTTTTGTTAATTGTATTCGCTGTGGTCGCACACCACGTGGCACTTAAGAATAGGCTGTCGCTGCCTCCCAGAACATGAGTTCATTTGGTGCATAGTGATTTTTAAAAGTGTGCTTCAAAGACACTCGACATCTCGTCGAAATGCCGCTGACGATATGTTTGTCGCTGCTACGAACTGTTCCTGCATGAGTAATTTACTGCAAGCATTATGCGTGTGTCTGGCTTTGAATGAATGAATGTGCTTTCATCTATCCAATGTATGTTTGCAATTTTCCTCCCACGTTATCTCCATATTCATAAAGGGCAGAAACAATTTTATTACAGGCAGTAACTTTATTATTTAATTCACTTTACAAGGTGTGTGCTTACTTTGGTCTCCCCAAATTTATTTGCTTGTTCACTTTATTGAATAGATGATGATATAAAGTATCAAACCTCTGCTTTATAATTTCATCCTCTCCTTCTCATCTTTAATTATCTATTCATTTATTTTTAACACTGATTTTGTGTTTGTTAAAATGTTGGCTGCTCCCTTAAGGAGTGAGCAGTTAGATAAATTTCCGTTGCGCAAATACTCTGGTCACTTGCAAAGTAATTTAGAGCTGCAGTGAGCGTTTTAATTTGGATTTGCAGATCTCAATTGCCCGAGATCTTGCCTAAATAATTTAACAGGCTACTTTCACTATTAGTGAAAGGAACTATAGAGAAATATCATAAAAGTGGTTCGATGAATCCTCTGCCATGCATATCTATGTGACTAGCAATCAATGTAGACGTGGATATAGAACATCATCAGTGCTGTAGAAACAAGTCAAACATCAAAACGACATTAAAAAAGCACGCCAAGCGTATTACAACTGCGAATCTGGTAAGTAATTTCTTTATATAGTTTTAATATCCTTGGCGTGTTTTTTTAAAAGTTGTTTTAATGTCTGACTCATGGAACTCATTTTTACCGCATTGATGTTCAGTCATTTGAACGAAATCGATATGCGATACTTATAAATAAATATTTTGTTATTTTTATTATTCTTTCCATTGTCATTGGTGAAAATGACTAAAATGTAAAAGAACAGTTCTTACAAGATTATGCACGAGACGGACTTCGGTAAACGTTCCCTCCACAAGCACTACAGGTGATCGAGAGTTGTAGTTCATCGCACTCCAGACCAGACACCTGGGGTGGGGCCATTGTCTTGGACAAAGAGATAGAAAATACATAGAGGGGCGATGGCACGTTCTTTAACGCTCCCTGCGGTGCCACGGTGTACTACCACAGTCTGACATATACAGTCACGACACTCCCACTGTTGTTGTTATGGTCTTCAGTCCGGAGACTGGTTTGAAGCAGCTCTCCACCCTACTCTATCCTGAGCAAGCCTTTTCATCTCCTCATAAGAACGGCAACCCACATCTATTTGAATCTGCTTACTATACGCGTCTCTTGGTCTCCCTCAGCGATTTTTACCACACACACTTCTCCCCAATGCTAAATTTACTATTCCCCGATGTCTAAGAATGTGTCCTACCAAGCGATCCCTTCTTTTAGTCAGGGTATGCCAAAAATTCCTTTTCTCACCAATTCTGTTCAGTACCTCTTCATTAGTTATGCAATCTACCCACCTAATCTGTACTGCGACCATCGCATGTTATTTTACTACCCAAGTAACAAAACTCATCTACCACCTTCATTGTTTCGTTACCTAATCTGATTCCTTCAGCATTCCATTATTTTTGTTTTGTTCTTATTAATGTTCATTTTATACGCTCTCTTCAACACACTGTCCATTCCATTTAACTGCTCTTCCAGGTCCTGTGCTGTCTCTGATAGAATTACAATGTCATCAGCAAAACGCAATGTTTTTATTTCTTCCGCCTGAACTTTAATCCCTATTTCAAATTTTTCCTTGCTTTCCTTCACCGCCTGCTCGATGTACAAATTGAATAACATCGGAGAAAGGCTACAACCCTGTCCTACTCCCTTCCCAACTGACGCTTCCCTTTCATGCCCTTCGAGTCTAATAACTGCGGTCTGGCTTTTGTACAAGTTGTAAATAACTCTCCTTTCCCTGTATTTTACCCCTGCTGACTTCAGAATTCCAGTGTATTCCAGTGTATTCCAGTCAACATTGTCAAACGCTTTCTCCAAATCTACAAAAGCTAAAAATGTAGGTTTGCCTTTCCTTAATCTATCTTCTAAGATAAGACGTAAGGTAAGTATTGTCTCCCGGGCTCCTACGTTCCTCCTGAATCCAAACTGATCTTCCCCGAGGTCGGCTTCTACCAGCTTTTCCATTCTCCTGTAGATAATTCGTGTTAAAATTTTGCAACTATGATTTATCAAACTGATGGTTCTGTAATTTTCACACCTGTCTGCGCCTGATTTCTTTGGAATGGGGATTATTACATTTTTCTTAAAGTCTGAGGGCATTTCGCCTGTCTCATACATCCTACACACCAGTTGAAATAGTCTTGTCATGGCTGGTTCTCCCAGAGACTTTAGTAGCTCTGAGGGTATGTCATCTACTCCTGGGGCCTTGTTTCGACCTAGGTCTTTCAAGGCTCTGTCAAATTCATCTCTCAGTATAGTAGCTCCTATTTCATCTTGATCTACTTCCTCTTCCCTTCCTACAACATCGTCTCTAAGTTCATTTCCTTTGTAGAGCTGCTCTATGTACTCTTTCCACCTTTCAGCTTTCCCTTCTTTGCTGAGAACTGGTTTCCCATCTGAGTTCTTGATATTCGTAGAGTTGCTTTTCTTGTCCCCAAATGTCTCTTTTTATTTTCCTGTAGGCGGTATCTAATTTTCCCCTTGCTATACATTCTTCTACAGATTTGCATTTGGCTTCTAGCCACTCCTGCTTAGCCATTTTGTACTTCCTGTCAATCTCATTTTTTAGTCGTCTGTACTCCATTTTGCCTGTTTCATTTACTGCATTTTTATATTTTCTCCTTTCATCAATTAACTGTAGTATTTCCTGTGATATCCATGGATTTTTTGTAAGTCTTGCCTTTCTACCTATTTTGTCCTCCGCTGCCTTCACTATTTCATCTCCTTTCATCAATTAACTGTAGTATTTCCTGTGATATCCATGGATTTTTTGTAAGTCTTGCCTTTCTACCTATTTTGTCCTCCGCTGCCTTCACTATTTCATCTCTCAATACTACCCATTCCTCTTCTACTGTTTTATTTCCCCCTGTTTCTGTCAATTGTTGCCTAAATCTCCCTCTGAAATTCTCCAGAACTTCACTTTCCTTCAATTTATCTAGGTCCCATCTCCTTATTTTCCTACCTTTCTGCAGTTTTTTCAATTTCTGCCTACAGTTCATGACTAACAAGTTATGGTCAGAGTCTATGTCTGCCCCCGGATACGTCTTGCAGTTTATAACCTGGTTCCGGTACCTATGTCTTACCATTATACAATCTATCTGATACCTTCCGGTGTCTCCTGGTCTCTTCCATGTATACAACCTTCTTTTGTGATTCATAAACCAGGTGTTTGTTACGATTAAATCATGTTCCATACAAAATTCTACCAGGCAACTACCTCTTTCATTCCTTCTGCCCAGTCCATATTCACCTACTATTTTTCCTTCTCTTCCTTTTCCTACTACCGAATTCCAGTCTCCCATCACAATTAAGTTTTCATCTCCCTTAACTATCTGAATAATTTCCTTTGGCTTCTCATATATTTCTTCGATCTCCTCATCATCGGCACTCCCACTAGAGGTCTGCAAATGGCCGGTTTCGCTCGCTCGTACTCGGTCGAGTGCGCAACGCTCGGCGGTGGCGTGCCGAGTGTGTTTCGCTCGCAGCGAGCGTGTTGACACTCGAACGAGGCTGCGTGGGGCGGGGCGGGCAGAGGCCGCACAGCGTAGTGCTGCCGCTGTACTCACAAGGAAACCTACCCAAGTGTCACTCTCCGATTTTCATGAAATTTGCATATTTATAATACATGAAAAACTATGGGACACGTAACTTTTTAGCGGCGGAGAAACATATTTAAGGGATGAAACGGTCCCTCCAAAATTGTCGCTAAAATAGAAGCATGGCGATAACAGAGACTAGTGAAGCGATTTTAATGATTTTTGGTACGAAAGTATCTTTTGATAAAGGACAAATTTCATAAACTTTGATTAAATCAATATAATATTTTGAGCACAAAAAATTGGTCACTTTAGGGGTAGCTGTCCCCCTAATTGTCACTCCCCCTGCAATGTGCCTAGTCCGATCTCTTATCAAGAGATACTTTCATACCAAAAATGATTAAAATCGGCCGGCCGCGGTGGCCGAGGAGACTAAGGCGCTCCAGTCACGGTCTGCACGGCCACTACGGTCGGGGGTTAGAATCCCCCCTCGGGCATGGATATTTGTGCCGTCCTAGTTCGTAAGTAGTTCATAAGTAGTTTGCAAGTTTAGGGACTGATGATCCCGTAGTTAAGTCCCATAGACTATACAAACATTTGAACATTTGATTTGATCTCTAAGTTATCCCCCTAATTGTCACTCCCCTTGCAATGTACCTAGTTCGATCTCTTATCAATAGATACTTTCTTACCAAAAATGATTAAAATCGCTTCACTAGTCTCTAAGTTATCGCAATTTTTTTATTTTAGCGACAAATTTGGAGGCACCGTTTCCCCACTTAAATACGGTTATCCGCCACAAAAAAAAAAAAAAACGTGTCCCACAGTTTTTCGTGTATTATAAGATATCCAAATTTCATAGAAATCGGTGACACTTTGGTAGGTTTCCTTGTCACTGGATACGGCAGCGGCTCTGTGGCTCTGAGGTGTGAGCTGCTGTTGCGTCTGACGAACTCCCACTAACTAAAGAAACTTCTAATCAGTTATGCTGTAAACGTGTATTCCTGTATAGTAGCATGTAACCGCAATATCATTATACCGCAAACGAGACAAAAAGGTTGTTTTCACCAACTACAACATCTGGAAGTAATGCAAAGGATCCAAAGAGAAACTACGGAACGAACGACGTTTTCATTGCAATGCACAAAAGTGAATATTACCGTACAACGAAGTATACATGAAAAGTAACAACATTATCCCCAAACTATTCGTTGGTGGCATTGTAATTGCAATGTATTGTTAAAATATCATTGACACGTTGTAGATCGAGTCGAGATGTAAAATACAATCACTTCCTCGATAAGACGGCAAGTAACACCTACCACTAAACAGGCACTAACAGTCCCCAAAATGGGAACAAGAAAGAAAGAAAGACCCTGCAAAACTCATTTAGTACATGATCTTAGCACAGCAACTTTATATTAATCACGTATAATAACATGTATGGTAAAGTATAAAATGCGAAACTGAATGTCTAAGTCAACTGGATCGAGAGAACAGCTTTCGAAGCACCCGGGAAAGGAAACAATTCCAAATTTCGCAGTCGGGATGTATTCTCTAACGTCTAGTTTGCTCCCGACACGCCTTGGACTCGAGTGGCGCTGCGGTGGGCGACCGAGTGGCGAGCGGGCAGTGTGGACGGTCGGGCAGTCGAGCGTGCCCCGCTCGAACGAGCGTGGAGGAAGTCGAGCCTTAGCCTCCAATAATATAAAAGCCTTGTCACTAGGAGTAAACGTATGTCGCCGCTCTTGTTGAAAGAGCTGCCGCTAGAGGCGCCACATAACAACCTCACGCCCGCCAAACTTGACTGGAGTGCCTTCTGCTACTATACATTGTAATGCTCACTGTGCAACCTAAAAGAGTGTAACTTGCTGTTTTTACATGAGAATCTACAACCTTTTATGTGTTTTGCGAAAAATGGTATATTCTTGTGTACCATTTTGCAATCAGGGCTCCCGAAATAAAGCTACTGGAGTTAATTGTCACGAATTTTCGAGCAATGAATCCACGAGACAATTATGGATAAAATCAATAAGTAGACATAGTATGAGTATTTTCTAAAGATCAGTGATTGTATATTTGATTGTTGCCTAAATAATTTTTATCTCGTACGTAAGTGATACAAAGGATAAATTATGGCAGCCCAATTAGCATTCTGTGGTAGTAACCATTTTCTTACCGCAGACTATAAATGCGGCCTGAAGGCAAAGAAATTGTTAAAATGTTTGTTAAGCTTATGGGACCCAACTGCGAGGCCATCAGTCCCTAAACTTACAAATTACTTATAAACTAACTTATACTAAAGACAGCACAAACATCCATGCGCATCGGAGTAAAGAAATTGAATCCTAATGCAGTTCCTAGTGTTTTCGAAATGTATCTGACAATCAAACTAATTAAGCTGAAACAATCTAGAAGAGAAATTGAAAGATCCGAGACAACATCTGTGAAACGGAAGGACGATAAAATTGCTACAGACAAGGTGAATATAAGCAAAGAAGTCTTCCAAGAAAGCCATATTTCACACCTTCATAATAAAGATACTTGTCGTCGAAGAAAATATACATTTTGAGGACTGTCAACGAGGTCAGCAGTGTACAATCTCCGTCACCAATGACGGCCTTAATTAAAGAAAAAGACCGAGGTGGTCTTCGATAACCGAAAAGTACATTCATCATGTTCCTGGCAAGACTAGAAAGTGTGACTAACGAACCACTGGAATCACTCATAGAAAAGCCAAAGATGCTGTTCGCACTGTTAATAATGCTACTGCCCCATTTTAGTCGTAACCCCGCGTTACAGTGCAGAGCTCCTGAGCACATTAATATTGCAAAAATTTCTGCGACCCTACTCAGCGAAATTCATGAACAATATGACAGACCAGATACACAGGGAATATTTTTCGAAAATAAAAGATATCTTAGAAAAAAAGTTCTCTAGGAAAACCCGTAAAACAATTTCAACCAATTAGGCCTAAAATCAGTTTACATGGTAATGACAAGAAATAATTGATGTTATCATTGTTAAAAAGAGACAGTAACATGAACTTCAATAATTGTTTTCGACATCAGTGATCAAAATTAACCGCAGTGCTATGCGGATATATTTTACGTCTTATTTTATATTTGGCTTCCATAAGGATCTACACGGAATGAGGTTGGCTTGTGGTGCCAACAGCGGAAGAGGTTTGAACTACAGCGGCGACACTACTCAGCGAAGGTACACTCCTAGTGAGTAGGCTTTGTATTATTTGGAGGCTAAGGTCGAGCGTAGCCAGACGCCTTGCCGCAAGCTGCAGTACCGACACCTATCGGACTGTCATAGAACGACATGTATCTCGCGATTCGAGCGAGCGACCGACCGACGTGTAGACTTCTTAATTCCCCGCTCCAAGCGGCCGGGAAGCTACATTTCTGAATACGATATGGGATCAGTGCAAATAGTGTGGGGTATATTGATTTTAACATACTTTCTACATTAGGGAACGTATGTAGTGCCATACACATAGGTACTAATTTAAAAATAGCTCCACATTTCTCGTCCTTACGTTTCCTAAGATCTCTGACAAGGTACGAAACGGTACCTTACATGACAGTTTCTTTACAATTATCTTGTAATATACAGGCTTTAACTGAATAATTTCATTTTCTATTAAAAATAAAAAATGGCTCGGAAACACTAGAAGACCATACCTTTAGCAGCGAGACATAGCTTTTCTACGCAGGAACGTTAAGATTTCTTTCCAGTGAAATCGGTGTAACGTAGGAAACGTACATAGAATGCAATAACTACAGCATTTAACATACCAAATCACCTACCACAGACACGTGGCAATAAAACGACAAAAGCAATGAAACTGTTTTCCAACAAGGAACACCCCAATTCCATAATTGTTGCTACATATGAACCACAAACGCCAAGAATCATCAAAACACTGGCTTTTTAAGTTAAAGTAATAACACTCAAAAGATTATCCACGTGCGAGAAAGACGAGTGAGGTGTAAAAATGTGCGGATCATTAGTCTCCACAAGGAACTGATATACGTCAAAAGCCAGCCGCGGTGGCCGAGGGGACTGAGGCGCTCCAGTCACGGTCTGCACGGCCACGGTCGGGTGGTTCGAATCCCCCCTCGGGCATGGATATTTGTGCCGTCCTTAGTATAAGGTAGTAGATAAGTAGTTTGTAAGTTTAGGGACTGATGACCCAGTAGTTAAGTCCCATAACCTTAACAAACACTTGAACTTTTTTTTTACACGTCAAAAACTGCCTGTTGTATTATTAAAGACCATAATAGAAATTTACTATTCCCTTATGTTTATATTCTACTTACTTTCAGTGAAATAAGCTGCAAATATACACATATTTGTAAGTATTTGTTCATGACGAAGATGTTATTTATACCACTGAATCAGTTAAATTCGGCTGTTTTTACTTTAATTTCCGTATTTTGTATGCCTCTTGATATTTTACTAATGATTGTAAAGCAATAATTATACTAACTAATTGCGTACAAAAACAATTACAAACAAACGTCACTACTTCGGGGGCTTCCCCACCGCTTGGCTCGCTAGTGTCGCTGCAACTGTCAGTTGGTAACAACTTTTACAGCAGTGAATGTCGCGACTGTATATGTTAGACTGTGGTACTACTGGCCGCCATATTTTCGGAAGTCAGGTTTTCTGCTTGATTGTATGAAGTTGTAATAGCGCGTGTGTTAACATTTGAAGAAGCTCTGAGCTACAGCAGTTGCTGAATTTGGTCAAAAAATCATGCCTAACGTTTGTGCAGCCTATACCTTTACTAACAGAAGCAATAAAACTACGAACATTTCTTATTTCAAGTGAGTACTGCTTAAGATATTTTATGTTTCTTATTGTCGCGTTGAAGTTACGCAACAGCAGATTACAACTTCCACGTGGTTAAACTTTATCAAAATACATTCTTTTACTCCAGGTTCCCATTGAAGAACAAGCTGCTGACGAACGAATGGGTATAGGTATTAAAGGAGAGAATTGATTTCCAACAGCTGCCAGTCGTATTTGTTCTTAGCATTTACACTTGTGTGTGTAGTGAATGACGATTGTACCACAATGCTGTACCCAGTATTTTCAACTTCCCTAGTCATTTACGAAAACGCAATGTGCAGAGACGACCACCGACAGAAAGAGTGTCGGAAGAAATGTGTGTGCCGTTCTTTCGTTGAAATGAATTTATTTTCCTAAACTCGTTTCGACTTTTAAAAGGCAAATATGCTATAGAGAAAAAAATCTTATTTTTACTTCGAAAAACGAATAATTCGGCGCTTTCTGCAGACGATGGCCTCTTAAACGCTTTTCTGTAGACCATTTGTTTCTTCAAAGCTTTGCCATTCAAAAAAATGTTAGTGCTCATAACCATAACATTCTAAATCAAATGTTCAAATGTTTGTAAGGCTTAAGGGACTTAACTGCGGGTTCATCAGTCCCTAAACTTACAAACTAATTATGAACTACTTTATACTAAAGACGACACAAACATCCATGCCCGAGGGGGGATTCGAACCCCCGACGGCGGACTGCCGCGCGCACCGCAACACGGGGATGCCGGACACTTGCCACGCCGGACTTTTGCCTCGCCGGACTTTTGCCACACCTGACCCTTCGCCAGGTAGTCGGATTAGCGGCCCCTCAGGCAAGGGACGCCCTTCCCCGTACTGCTGTTGTTTGCTTCCAAACCTCCTTCTCCGATCTTACTCGATACAGCCAATACGGAAGAGATCTTCGACATCTCGCCGAAATTTACCACTTCTTTTCAATATCCTGAAATCGAAATATTTATAACTTTTGGGAAACGAAAGCAATACCGTTAGTTCTTCCAACCACAAATATGGATCCATTCTCCCTCCGTTTGTACGGTAGCTTTCTTCCACACTTACTGATTGCGATAGAAACAGTCCATCGCCATAGAAGGAACATAAAAGGAACGATATAAAGACAATTCGAATGATCGCTTTTCATTCACGTTTGATCACTGAATTTGTGCATACATTAATTGCTAAAACTGCGCGAAAAAAGAGAAGAACGATACACTTCATAAATTTACTCTTTTGCGGCGAAATATTAGTTAATAAAGTGAATTGGGACAATGTTCAAATCAATGACAGAAAATACGTTTACACAATATAGATAAGAGCGTCTATGTTTGACAGATCACCTGAAGTCGGCATATAAATTTGAAATAAAGAAATGAAGGAATGTAGAATGCTATGCTTGCAAAGTATACTGTTGGTCCACATTATTTAGCTGAATCCCAGAGGTAACACCCTAGTTGTTTAATGGAAATGCCATAATTTCTATGATCTGCACTACAAAAGAAACAAAAAGCACAATGTAATTTGTATACTAGCTTACAAGCGAAACTGAAGTCGATAGTTACTATTAGTTAGTGGCGCTAGGCGCTACGCTGCGATGCGCGAGGCCGTTCCCCGTCAGGGGTTCGAATCCCCCATCGTGCATGGATGTTTGTGTCGTCTTTAGTATAAGCTAGCTCATAAGTAGTTTATAAGTTTAAGGACTGATGACCCCGCAGTTAAGTCCCTTAAGCTTAACAAACATTTGAACATTTTAATTTACCGACCCCGGCACTCTCATGATGCAGCCGCTGAAGTGTTCGTAGAAAACTTGAGTCTCAACACAAATAGGTACACTACTCATACAATTATAGTTGGCGTTGACTTAAATCTACCATCCGTATGTTGAGAAAAATACACCTTCTGACAGGTTGGCAGATACATCTCAATATTGTTCTAAATGCTTTTTTAAAAATTATTTTGAACAATTAGTTTACGAGCCCATTCAGATTGTAAATAGTTTCGTAAACACACTTGAACTCTTCGTCACAAATACTCCTGAGCATCACGACGGTTCCAGGGATAAGTGAAACCAAAGTTGTAGCGAGCTCAAATCCGTAACAAAGATATTTACCAAAACTACACGCTAAATATGCCTATTAAAAAAAAATCGGTTGACATCTTCTTAGGAGACAGTCTCCATTTTTTCTAAATTAACTATGTAAGTGAAGCCCATATGTGGCTTACATTCAAAGACATAGTATCAACAGCATTGGAGGGATTCCTACCAAATAAATTAATAAGAGACTGAAATGGTCCCCCATGGTACATAAAACAGAACAGAAAGCTTTTGCAGAAAATTTAGACGAATTCAAAATCCCCAAGATTGCCGATGTTTTACTGAAGTTCAGACTTTAGCGTGGCCTTCAATGCGACATTCGTTTAATATTTTTCACAACGAAACTCTTTGTAGAAATGTGGCGAAAAGTCCAAAGAGATTCTGGTCATATGTTATCAACAGCAGCGGAAAGACTAGGTGAATGCCTTTATTGCGCGATAGCAACGGTAATGTTACTGAACACAGTGCCACTAAAGCGGAGTTATTAAATGCAGTTTTCAGAAATTCTTTCATCAAATAAGACGAAGTAAATATTTCACAATACGAAACGAGAACTGCTGCAAACATAACATAAAAATAAATACCCTTGGAGATGCAAAGCAAATCACCCTATAAACTAAGAGATGTTGCAAACGAAATGATAAACTATATTTTCAAAAGTTTCTAATGCATAAGAAAAATACGTCTAATACATTTGTTTTGATATTCTTTTGTAAAGATTATTTTTGAATAGTAAGCTCCTTGCCTTGTTTCCATAGCTTTTACTGGCCTGATTAAAGATAATCAACAACATGGTGAGAAACTTTAATTTTTAAGGACTACAGCTAAATGTACTTCATCAGATCTACGTCTACTGTAAAGTTATTTGTATCCTTGTCTAATTTTGGAAATATGGAAATTATTTCAACACTATAGCTGCCGAACTTGTCAATCTTAAGAGCAGATCTGTTTTAGGGTGTGTATTTTAGGTGCAATTCTAAAGATCAGATTCTTTTTAAAACCTAAAGTGTACTTTATCAGTTTAACAAAAATGATATTTTAGGAGCTAATTGCGGCTGAAGTTACAGGAATAATTTTAGAACTCATAATCTTTGACGGTATGGCCATAATATTAGAAGGTAGAAAAAAGTTCTCGTAACGTGTCAACTGTAGGAGCTTTTACCTAATTAGGAAATTGCAAATTGAAAAGCAGTGGAGGATCATTTGAGTGATGTTTTGTATTTGCTTCGTTGAGTCAAATTTCACCCAACTGTGACCAGCTAGCTTCATCATTAAGATATTTAAAGATACAGATGTCTGATACACTCTTTTTATTTTTACATCTTATAAAGGTCGCATCGTTAGGTGGTCCTCACAGGTGTTCTCTACGTTCAATACGTCTCCGTTCTTCGAAAGCTTTCCCTTGCAGTGATCCTGTTTTCGGAGTAAGCACATCCACACCTTATTATCGCGTAAGCATTGTAGTGGGCAAAAGGCCTGCCCTTGGTCGTTGTAATAACTTCCATACTGACGGTCGTACTACGAAATGCGGAAGCGGCCAGTGTGCATATGTCGGGACACCGTCCACGGAGTTCTCGGGCCGGGTGGCAGGGGGAGGGGGGAGTAGGAGGAGGAGACAGGGGCACCCGACCCTTCGGAGCAGGTAAAAGTGTGGCAAAAGTCCGGCGTGGCAAGTGTCCGGCGTGGCAAGTGTCCGGACACCCAACACGCTACTCCAGCACGCGTGGCTAATCCGCCGCAGCACCAATATTCTACATACAGACACAACAGACAGACACAACGGTACACTGAATCAGACATGGTGGGTCTTAACACTTTTCAAACTATGTCCTGTAATAGTAACTGCTACTGATCGTCTGTCGGCCGCGGTGGCCGAGGGGACTGAGGCGCTCCAGTCACGGTCTGCACGGCCACTACGGTCGGGGGTTCGAATCCCCCCTCGGGCATGGATATTTGTGCCGTCCTTAGTGTTGGCTAGTTCATAAGTAGTTTGTAAGTTTAGGGACTGATGACCCCGTAGTTAAGTCCCATAAGCTATACAAACATTTGAATTTTTGAACTGATCGTCTGACTTAAAAGAAAGCTGCTGCCACTTTCTGGAAACTATATATATGAAGTAGTGACACATGTTCATAGGTAATATTGCTTCTGACTAACTCGCTAAACGAAAACAGTTATATTTTCGTTTTATTCTCTCGCGGTAGAGTTGCCCCTCTATGTTGGTCCATTTCTTTGGTCTTGCACGAGTGCACTCTACAAGACGGGGTTGTAACTCTTGCACGGACTAACGGCATTTTCGCAGGTACAGGTGCACTAACAAGTTCAGCAGTTCAGCACAGCCGGTCCCTCGAGCTGGCCGGCGCTCACAGCATGGCAGTAAGCAACCGCGTATCGCATCAAGGTGGCAAACGTGTTTTAAAGATTTTTGTAGTAAGTAGAAATAGCAATGAAATTGAACATTATGAGAACAGACGATGAAATTCATAATCTCCTCTAATATTTTGGCGATGAAAACAGCGAGTGGCAGCCAAGAACGAACCATGATAGTTCTTACGACTGTTACAGCCTTGTTGCCGTTTTTTGGACGAAATCTAAATTGGCAAATTTATATATCATTAGTATTTGATTTAAACATTAAAATAAAAATAAATATTGTCAATGATATTATTTATTTTCCTTTTCACTAAATGAAAAATGATACCACTTTTCCAGTAAAGCTAATTCGAAGACAAGCTCTTAAGTTGAAATCTGTCAGTGAGCTTCTGTGGTTGGATTTCGTTCTCTTATTTGCGTAAGAAAGGAGCACGTACAAGCAAGTCTAAATGGCGACATTATCCTAGCTGCAAATTTACATTGAGTAGACAGAAGGCTATCTGTAGACATGTTTCCACACGGTCAACATAACACGAAAATCAGTAAAATTGCGCAGCCCTTTGTTGGTTGAAGATCACTATAGAAACTTTATCTAACTATTTCAGACTAATTCGCTAAGTGTTTCTCCTGCATCCAAAACTGTTTTTTCATTGTGAAAATGTTTGGAAAGTTATTGAGAAGTTAATATTTCTGCTAAAATATATTTTCTTCGATCATTCCTCTTCAACACTAAGCATGGAATAAACATATTAAGTATCCTGCACAGATATTTTGATGTGTCTAACCAGACCATCATGGTACTTTCATTGCTTTTAAAACTCCAACTGTCTATTTTACCGGAAGAGTCCACCCTCACCCTTCAATTCAAGAAAAAAATTACACTTTCACGCATTTGGATTATTTACTCTTACATCCCAAAACTATTTGGCTGTGTTGGAAAAACAGATGAGTCTAGGAAATGTATCAAATACGGACTGTGTAAGGGACTGTGGCACACTGAATAATTCCAAAGATACTTTTTTATTTCTTTCATAATCAAATAGAACCATTTTTACTCCGAACTTGGCATAAACTGAAGCAGGGTGAAACAAGCTGCAAGATTTCCAGGAAAACTGAAGCGAAACAATTGGTAGCCAATCGCTGCATATCAATTACTTTATCTGTTGACTGAGTAAATATACATTCAGGACAATCATAAAGTTCTAATGAAATAGGCAGGGCTTACAATCAGATATTCGAAACCAGTGCTCCTCCTCTAGAAGTCTGCGAGGAGATTTTTATTCAGGAAATTCACGAAAAAAAGGCAATCCTGGAGTGTAAATTACGAAAAGAAGTGTCATATAAGCAGGAAGGGGAAAATGTTGTGGTGCCGGTAAATTTTAACGGGTGTGTGTAATGAAATAAATCAATTATTTAAATAAAATCTTAAAATTTATTTTATCGAAGTTTTTTTTTTAACTCGGTGCAAACTTAGTCATCAATATCAACCAATCTTGATGTGTCTGAATACTTCTATGCATTAATATTATCGAACATGTGACTATTTTATGATCATATTTAATTATAAATGTTGTTGTGGTCTTCAGTCGGCAGACTGGTTTGATGCAGATCTCCACGCTACGCTGTGCTGTGGAAGCCCCTTCATCTGAGAATACGAACGACAACCTACATCCTTTAGAATCTGCTAACTGAATTCGTACCTCGGTCTCTCTCCACGAGTTTTACCTCACACACTTCCTTCTAATGCTAAGTTGACGACTCCTTGATGCCCAGAATGTGTCCCACCAACTTATCACTTCTCTTAGTCAGAATATGGCAGGAACACTTTTTTTCCAATTCTGTTGAGCACCTCGTCTTTAGTTACGTGATCTACCCATCTAATCTTCATCATTGGTATGTAGCAGCACATTTCGAAAGCTTCTAGCATCTTTTTGTCTGAAAGCCTTATCATCCACGTTTAACTCCCATACAATGCTACACTCTAGACAAATGCTTTCAGAAAGAACTTCCTAACATTTAAACTAATATTGGATCACAACAAATTTCGCGTCTTCAGAAACGCTTTTCTTCCCATAGCCATTCTGAATTTTATATCTTCTTTACTTCGGCCATCAGAAGTTATCTTGCTACCCAAATAAAAAAACTCGTCCACTACTTTTATCGTCTCATTACCTAATCTAATTCCTGCAGCATCGCCTGATTTTCTGACATTACATTCCATTACCTTCGTTATACTCTTGTTAATGTTCATCTTATATATTCCTTTCAATACACTGTCCATTCCATTCAATTGCTCTTGTAGGTTACTATATCATCAGCAAACCACAAGGATTTTATTCCCTCTCCCTGGACTTTAATTCCCTCACCAAATTTCTCCTTGCATTCCTTCACAGCTTCCCCAATGTACAGATTGAACAACATTCGGGAAAGGCTACAACCCTGTCTTACTCCCTTCCCAACAATTGCAACCCTTTCGTGCCCTTCAAAAATGTTCAAATGTTTGTTAAGCTTATGGGACTTAACTACGGGGTCATCAGTCCCTAAACTTACAAACTACTTATCATCTACCTTATACTAAAGACGGCACAAATATCCATGTCCGAGGGGGATTCGAACCCCCGACCGTAGTGGCCGTGCAGACCGTGACTGGAGCGCCTCAGTCTCCTTGGCCACCGCGACCGGCTTCGTGCCCTTCGATTCACAAATGCTAAAAATGTAGGTTTTTCCTTTCCTTAATCTATCTACATTTCTCCTGAATCCAAATTGATCTTCCCCAAGGTCGGACTCCACCAGTTTTTCCATTCGTCTGTAAATAATTCGTGTTAGTATTTTGCATCTGTAAGTTTCACATTTGTCTATACTTGCTTTCTTGTCTACTAGTAATTAAAGAAAATTTAAGGCTGCAATTTGAAATAAACACTGAAAACATATGCTCAACATATAAGGTGAATGTAAAAACGGGGGGCTGATGACCATTGTAGTTTTGTCCCCCTTAAACATCCAAATAACAACAACAATGTAAAAACAGATTGAATTATGTCTTGTGAATCTACCTACAGAAGAAGTCATTTGAAAGTACCAGGAGCTGTTTTTCTAGAATACCACTGATGCAAATTAAAAATTCATAGCTCGAAAACCAATGAATTTGTGGACTTAAAGTCGTAGGTTATGCTATGCTATTTCTTTACATACTGGAGACGATTTTAAAATTCTGTTACTGTCGTTAAGAAGAAAAATAAAATTTCTGGGTGGAGTCTCCCATTGAACACTGCGCTATATATATATATATATATATATATATATATATATATATATATATATATATATATATATATATATATATACTGCATGTTACTGTGTAAGTCTACGCCGAACTAGATAGGGGCGGATCCAGCCTGCGGGGATGGGGGGCGGGAGGGGGGGGGAAGAGGAGGCGGTGAAAGAATTATCATAATCAGATAAACTCTGACAGTAGAAAGACTCTAGTACCGCCAACCCTTTTTACCCCACGCCCAATCAAACAAAAGTCTCACAGTTTAGAAGACTCAGTGCAGTAATAGCAAACTAGCTTCGCATTCTTAATAAAAAAAAAAAAAAAAAGAGTGGGGGCCGAACGACCTTTCGCACCCCTTGGATCCGCCTATGGCAGGAATTCGGTGGCGTGGCGCCTGTTTGCTCGCCATGTTGCCTATTAAGGGGAACACACAGAATGTTTTCCGTCTGATACATCGCTACGCTGTTGACGGCCAATGACCAGTATGAGTACATATACTGTTATTGTTGTGGCCTCCAGTCCGCAGACTGGTTTGATGCAGATCTCCATGCTACCCTGTGCTGTGCAAGTCTCTTCATCTGAGAATAAGTTCGGCAACCTACATCCTTTTGAATTTGCTTACTATATTCGTCCCTCGGTCTCCCACTACGATTTTTACCCCACACGCTTCCTTCTAATGCTAAGTTGATAATTCCTTGATGTCTCAGAATGTGTCCAACCAATCTATCCCTTCTCTTAGTCATGATATGCCAGAAACTGCTTTTCTCCCCAATTCGGTTAAGCACCTCCTCATTAGTTACGTGATCTACCCATCTAATTTTCATCATTCGTCTGTAGCACCACATTTCGAAAGCTTCTAGCATCTTATTGTCTGAACTCCTTATCATCCACGTTTCACACCCACTCCAGACAAATGCTTTCAGAAAGGGGGGAGGGGGCGGTGAAAGAATTCTCATAATCAGCTAAACTCTGACAGTAGAAAGACTCTAGTACCGGCCAACCCTTTTTACCCCACGCCCAATCAAACTAAAGTCTCACAGTTTTGAAGACATAGTGCAGTAATAGCAAGCTATCTTCGAATTTTTAATAAAATTTAAAAAAAGAGGGGGGCTACGACCCTTCGCCCCCCTTGGCTCCGCCTATGGCAGGAATTCGGCGGCATGGAGCCTGTTTGCTCGCCATGTTGCCCATTAAAGGGAACACGGAGAAGGCTTTCCGTCTGATACATCGTTACGCTGAAACCAGTACGAGGACATATACTTTATATTATGGGATCAAAATGGACGTCTTTCCAGGTGTGCTGATTTCATTTTCCAGCAGTGCAGTGCCATGCGCGAGTGTGCTGCTGCCTCTTGCAGTCTGCCGGAGTGGGTTGAGTGACCAGCCGTGTCCTTGCAGCAGCCGCGCGGCCGAGAGTTGGCAAACAGGTCCACCGCAGCCACTGGCGCTGCCACCGCCGCGGCCTACCAAGGCCGCTCCACGCGCCTGCGTCACCACACCGCCGTCACCGACGCCTTTTAATAGCGTTCTTAATCACCAACACGCAAAGTAATTCACGACGTAAGCTAACCAATGGGGATTCATAAAAAGAAATGGGGAGGAAAGTGAGAAATTTGTGTGCAGCCGGGATTCGAACCTGGGACTCCCGCTTGCTAGGCAGTCGCGATGACGACACGGTCACCACCTCGGCCGTGCGAGCTACACAAACACGACTCCTCTCAGACGCAAATTCACAACTCGGCCAGACAATACTAACGTAGAATGAAACTTTCACTCTGCAGCGGAGTGTGCGCTGATATGAGACTTCCTGGCAGATTAAAATTGTGTGCCGAAACCGGGACTCGAACCTGGGACCTTTGCCTTTCGCGGGCAAGCGCACTACGGACTGTGCTATCCCGACACGACTCACGATGCCGCCTCACAACTTTACTTCCGCCAGTACCTCACCTCCTACTTTCCAAACTTCACAGAAGCTCTCCTGCGAACCATGCAAGACTAGCACTCCTGGAAGAAAGGATATGGTGGAGACATGGCTTAGCCACAGCCTAAGGGATGTTTCCAGAATGAAACTTTCACTCTGCAGCGGAGTGTGCGCTGATATGAAACTTCCTGGCAGTAGTCCTCCTCCCATTTACACTCATTGCTCGCGACATTTAACCGATTCCCGTAAGAGTTGAAGGCTAGTGTCTATCCGATCAGAACAAAGGACATATAATTATTATATGTAGGACGTTCCCTTTCACTTAACTCAGACAGCGCAGAATTACTTGTAACTTAATTTTTTTCTCAGAAGCTATTAGTTAGTTACCTTCATATGACTGCACAAGATCGTTATAAGTATTTTTTTTTTTCACAATCAGGCCATTAGTTTTGAAATATTGCTCTTATTTCTGGAATGACGTGAAAATGAATTTTTTATAATATTAATCTGATGAATCATTATTATTAAAACAACATTTAAGATGAAATATATACATATAAAAAACTGCAGAAAGTTCAAGAAGTATAAATCGAACTATGACGAAGTCTTCAATATCTTAACTATGGACCTCAACTTTGCAGCTGTATCCAATCACTTTACAATCGACAATACAAGCTAAAATTGATCTGAAATGGGAGCAGGCTTTTCAAAGAAATGAATTATGATACTATGCACGAATTCTTACAGAAAAAGATAAAAAAATGAAGCTGCCGTTATAACCCTTCTGGAAGGACGTCAGCGCTATCTGGGATAAGAGTGGTGCCCCTCCACGCCCGCAATAGCATGGAGATGATCATCTAAGATCTACTGTCACTACCTTTGTTAGTACACTGGTCAAAACAATTAGGGGATCAGTCGAGATATCTAGGTTCTGAAGTACTGTCATCGAAAGAGTGAACTAAAATGGTTCGACGTCTTTCTTTCGCTTCTACAGAGTGGAGACAACATTACGAAAACCAAGATAGTGGTAAAGTTCCTGAAGAGAGGGTTGGTGTTGACTTTACCAAACGAATTACACAAGCAGTTTGTTTCAGATAGTATACTGAGCAGGTACTGCAATGCAACAACATAACTTACCCGAAGCTACGGCATGGAGAGCCATAGGAAGGTTGGAAGTGGGACAGACACAGAGGGAGTTAGATACAGCTATTGGAGTGCCCAAAATGTTATTTAAGGTAACAGCGTCCGTTACAAAAAGGCAACGCCATGGTCGTCCACGAATAACATCAGCAAGAGGTGACCGTTATCTCCGGTTAACAGCCCGCCCAGATACGCGGCTGAATGCAATTCAGCTACAACGCACCTTCCAAATAGCAACAAGACACGCAGTATCATTCGCCTTCGGGAATGTCGCCTCCAAAAACCACGACACAGTTAAGCCCGCAATAACTGGCAGAGGAACATCACGATTGTAACGAATGTCAATAGGTTCTGTTCACCGATGTGTCAAAATTCTGTGTCCACACGGACAACCGTCGTCCCCTCACCTGCAGAGAATGTGGAAATCGAATCAATTCTGCTTATGTGCAGGAAACATCACCATAATACGGTGGTGGACGAATGGTGTTGGCTGGACGAATGGACTTCTATGTCGTTCGGAATGGGGCTTGGACTGTTGAGACGTATAGAGACGAGATCGTTCGACCTTTTATTGTGCCCTGCGCTTGTGCCATATGAGATGGGTTCCTTCTGATGCACGATAATGCTCGTCCCCACAGAGCTAAACTGATCGACTACATGCTTGAAGCTGAGGGAATTGAACGAATGGAGTTGCCAGTTTGTTCATCGGACTTAAACCCGTTGAGCATGTCTGGAATACACTTGGCAGACATGTTGCAGGCAATCCAGCACCTCCCACAACGGTTGCAGAGCTGGATATTGCACTCATGGAAGATTGGCCAAATATCCCATATATTGATGATCTCATACTGTCCATGCCACGCAGGTGTGTAATTGTATTTGCCAACCGACTTTATCACAAACCATACTAGAGGATAACGAGAATGACGTTTTCACAATTATTGTACCCCCATGGTACCTCGCTCTAACTGTCCAAAAACTGCCCTCGCTCTAACAGCCCAAAAACCTCAAGTAAAGACATGAGGCAGCAAACTATCGTACTGTATCGCACATAAACTACAGTTGTAGCCAATATCTGAATAAAATACGTTACTATGTGTGTATGATATCTCACGTGATCCAATAATTATTTTGAGCTGTGAATTTTAGTCAAGGGGATCACTGGTTGTGGGTCTGTAATGTTGTCAGCTCGTATGGGTAGGATAACACATTAACACGATGCGTCAGGAGACAGCGACGGCAAAACGATCGTTAGCGGTTTTAAGGGCAGGTGGAAACACGTGCCAAGGCCAGCGGCAACGGAAAGAAAAACCTCTGCGACAGTCTGGACGAGTAGTAACGGCAGCAGCAGTAGTCTTGCTATCTGCGACAGACATGCATTTGTGTCTGGTATTGTGCAAGTTCATTAATTTGGGGAACATTTTCAAAGGAGGATAATAGCGATCTTCTATGCAGATATTGCTGCTGAGAAAAAGTCTAGATCACGAGTCCCGGAGAAGTCACATGGGCTGTTGATATGCTTCTGACGATGACTTATGATAAGGACGAAACCGGTTGAATAAAACAACCTCCTGCAATTTAGATTGTTATTCAGCATAAACTGTGCAAGTTGGTTATCATTGGACATGGCAATGTTGCTCATAAGAGTATTTTTATTCAAAATGACATAAAAATTCGATTAACGCTTAAATGAGCATCTCCAGTCTTTCGAAACTACCATTGTCAGTGTACATCATATATGGCTTACAATCAAAGAAATAATATAGACAGCTGTTGATGTATACCAAATAAATTAATGAAAGAGGGGACTCACCCGCTATGGTACACAAAACAAGTTAGATCACTCTTGCGAAAGCAAGGAAAAAAACATACCAAATGTAAACAGACATTAAATCCCCAGCACTGTTAATCTTTACAGAAACTCGAAATTTAGCTCGAAATTCATGCGAGATGCAGATGTAGATATCCCTGGAGTATTAAAGCAACTTGAATCAGTTAACAAAAGCAAGTCTCCCGGTCTCTATTGTATACCAATTAGATTCCTTTCGGAGTATACTGATGCAGTAGCTCCATACCTAGCTATCGTAAGCAAACGATAAATCCGTACACAAAGACTGGGAAGTTGCACATGTTACCCCAATATTCAAGAAAGGCAAGAGGAGTGACCCACCTGTATCATTGACTTCGGTGTGCAGCAGAATTTTAAAACGTATACTTTCTCAAACATTAAGAGCTAACTCAAAAAGAACGCCATATTGGCTAATAGTCAACAGATTCGAGAAGGGATCTCAAATCGAGTCAACGTTTCTAGATTTCCGAAAGGCTTTTGACACTATACCTCACAAGCGGCTTCAAATTGCGTGCTTGTGGAATATCAAAAATGTTTCAAATGTTTGTATAGCTTATGGGACTTAACTACGGGGTCATCAGTCCCCAAACGTACAAACTACTTATGAACTAACTAAGACTAAGGACAGTACAAATATCCATGCCCGAGGGGGGATTCGAACCCCCGACCGTAGTGGCCGTACAGACCGTGACTGGAGCGCCTCAGTCCCCTCCGCCACCGCGGCCGGCCATTTATTTTGAAACTAAAATATAAACTCACGAACCATTTAGCAATATTTATAAGATAATAAATAGAGCCCGTTTACTTTATCCATTACGATTTCCCCGCTGACATTGTTAATACCGTAGTATAAACTGCATTTTCGTCCTTCATTAGCACTGGCGTTTTCATTTAAAATGTTATTCAATGAAATTGTATCATCAAATTAAATAACCAAATAAACAATTTGCTTCAGTCTTATCTGTTACCATATTTCAAAATATAGAGCATTTTACGGTTTCAGATATCCGACCTCGCTTCAGGAGGACACTCAAGAGGAAAAAATTATAAATTCGACATGAAACATTTGCAATTTATCGCTAAAACAAACTATAATAAAATAAAGATTGACATTTGCGTGTAAACCGTGTAATCGTCGACTCCAACATGAAACTCGCTTGACGAAAATAGGTTAATTTCCGATGTTAGCAGACGACCGTTCCGTCAAAACATTCTTCTCGAGAAAGCTTGACGTGACGTTGACGTGACCTGACGGTCCGGTGACGGACAGCGTGACTATAGCCGTTAGAGGTACATATTGTGGGATGTTCCGACGGACGGTGACGTGACGGAAAGTGTGAATTGGCCTTAAAACTGAAGTGAAACGGGCGTTCTTCAAGGAAGTGTTCCTTATCTTTATAAACGATTTAGGTGCCAATGTTAGACAGCTCGCAGATGATGTCATTTATCTGGTAGTAAAGTCACCAGAACATGAAACTCAACGGCAATGTCTACAAGTATTTTTGTCGTTATATTACCTTGAAAATATATGAACTAATATGACCAGTGTAGAAGAAAAAAATTAATAAACAAACCACGGTCTGTGCTAGGATTGAATTGGCGATCCAACGTTTTTTTTTTTTTTTTTTTTTTTTTTTTTTTTTTTTTTTTTTTTTTTTACTCACTGCACACCACCGGTTTTTCTTTCTTATGACTTACTTATAGCTGCAACACGCGGTTACATGTTCGTCGCGGAAATTACTACTGCGATTTTCTCGAAATCGATCAAGTATTGCCCCTTAGTCAAAAAATGTTCGTGAATCTGTGGGACTTAACTATTTTGGTTATCAGTCCATAGGCTTACCATCTATTTAAAGTAAGTTAAACTAACTTAAAGACAAGCAAACACTCCTGTGCCCAAGGGAGGACACGAACCTCCGACGACGAGCAACCGCGCACTTCACAGCAAGTCGCCTTAGAACACTCGGCCACTCTACGGCGGCGCGCCTTAGTCATTGCACATTATGTTGTTCTAATGATCTGCTAAAATGGTACAAAGTCTGAAGAAAATCCATGATCGGAACGTCGTGGCCTCCACTTGTTAGACAAGATCTTTTTCGAACTAATTATATTGCAACAAAGTACTAAACTTCCTAACAAGAAGGTGACAAAAACTTGCGTGCGCTTAGATTTTTTGCATGACATCCTGGATGAAATGATCTTCTGCGATCAAAATGTTCTACTAGCTCTGAAACGTAGGTATGTAATGCTGCGTATTCGGAAGGATTGTGGTTAAATCCACCTCCGGACATCCAGATTTAGGTTTTCCGTGATTTCCCTAAACACACCAGGCAAATGCCGGGATGGTTCCTTTCAAAGGGCACGGCCGATTTCCTTCCCCATCCTTGTCCAAAAACCCGAGCGTGATCTCCGTCTCAAATTGACCACGCTGTCGACTGGACGTTAAAACCTAAGCTTCCTCCTATAAATGCTGAATATCTGCAACTCATATCTTTGGCTCTGCGAGCACAATCTTTGGTGTGCGCTGTCCCGCGCTTGAAGTAAGTGTGTGCTCTGCCGGCCACCGACAAGCGAGCAGTGGTAGTCTTGTGCAAGCAGTCATGGAATGGAGTCACAAATTTTAGTATGGGTTTGCTTTGTTTGAATTCGTTTATGTGTGTTGATGTTGAGAAATACTTCAATTTGAAAATGTTCTAAGATTACGAAGAATAAAGATAAGAAGAGTCATATTTTCATTATTAGGCGCTTTGCGTAATTCTAGTCCCTCTCTCATAGACATTCAACATGACGGTTTTAATTTTCGTCTTCTAAGTTCATTCTTAAAACAACTGAAAGTATAGTGCATGAATTTAGTATGTTTTTAGTGTACAAAAAATGAAGCAAGTGTGATGTAGACAATTTCCGTTTTTTTATTTACATTGTATAATGTACTAGCTGGTTTTTCGTTTGTTGCTAGTAACGAGAGATTGATCTTTATTGGAAAACGACAATAGAAATAATGATTTCTGGAAAAAAATTGCACATTATTTTTTAAGTTCCTGTTCTCCTTTTATGAAAACAATATAAAGTGCTTCAGTTTAAATTCCAAACTCAAAAATTAATTAATGTTTTAAATACTACAGAGATGGAGAAAATTAGTATTTGTGTAGTTAGAGGATTCGCATTGCACACCTGCGAAATCTGTAGCTAGTTTTTGAGCTTGCAGCAGCAACTTCTTTTGGCAGCAATTCTGAGGGCAGTTGCACTTGTTTCCAAGCGCACGGGTAGGCCACAAAATCTGTGTAAACCGTTGAGTGATATAATTCAGGAACAATTGTCGAGTTCAGATTTAATTGGCAATCGGTCAAGCTGGTGTCCTACTGTCCAAATAATTCCAATCTCTAATGAGACAGCTTATTTTCTACCAGAAGTCGAATTGCACATCTTATGAACAAAGTCACAGGGTCAGCATTTGTTTTTAATACATACTTGATTTTGTTCAAAGTCATGTTTAACTAACTGGATAAAGTGTTCAGTCAGATTAGTAAGTTTGAGTTAAAGTGTAAGATTCATTTCATTTGCACATTATGTTGTTCTAACAGTCTGCTAAGATGGCATAATGTTACACACAACTAAACACGACACAGTTGTTTCAGAAGCCACTAAAGTATAATCAGGCATTTTTTATTGACAAGCTGCGAGTACAATACTAAACATTATTATTTTAATTCATCTACATCTACATACATACTCCGCAATCCACCGTACCGTGGCGAAGGGTACACTGTAGCACTACTAGGCATTTCCTTTCCTATTTCACTCCCAAATAGAACGAGGAAAAAAGAATGCCTAAATGCCTCCGTACGAGCCCTAATTTCTCTTATCTTGTCTTTGTGATCACTACGCGAAATATAAGTAGGTGGCAGCAAGATCGTACAACACTCAGCTTCAAATTCCGGCCCTCTAAATTTTCTCAACAGAAATTCACGAAAAGAACGTCGTTTTTCTTCCAGCGATCCCAAATTGAGTTGCCGGAGCATTTCCGTGACACTAGTTCATTGGTCGAACCTACCAGTAACAAACCTAGCTGCTCGCCTCTGAACTGCTTCTGTGTCTTCTTTTAAACCGATCTGCTGCGGGTCCCTAACACTTGAGCAACACTCAAGACATGATAGTACAAGCGTTTTATACGCGGTCTCCTTTACCGGTGAAGTACATCTTCCCAAAATTCTCCCAATAAACCGAAGTCGACTGTCCGCCTTACTCACAACTGTCCTTATATATTCGTTCCATTTCATACCGCTCTGCAATGTTACGCCTAGATATTTGAACGATGCAACTGCATCAGGAAGCTCACTATTAATGCTGTATTCGAACATTATGGGATTGTTTCTCCTACTCATGCGCATCACCTTACATTTATCTACATTCAGAGCTACCTGCCATTCTTCGCTCCAACTAGAAATTTTTTCTAAGTCATCCTGTATGCTATTACAGTCAGCAAATTACAACCTACTCTGTCCATCAGATCATTTATAAAGATAGAAAATAATAGCGATCCTATAACACTCCCCTGGGGCACGCCTGACGATACACTCGTCTCTGACGAACATTCGCCGTCGAGAACAACGTACTGCGTTCTATTATTTAGGAAGTCTTCTAGCCAGTCAAAAAAATCTGTGAACCTATTCCATAAGCTCGTATCTTCGTTAGCAGTCTGCAGTGTGACACCGCGTCGAAAATTCAAAATCAAATTCCATGCCCGAGGGGGGATTCGAACCCCCCGACCGTAGTGGCCGTGCAGACCGTGACTGGAGCGCCTCAGTCCCCTCGGCCACCGCACCGCGTCGAACGCCTTTTTGAATTCGAGAAAAACACAATCCGCCTGTTGCCCTTCGTCCATGGCTCACAATACCTATCACTATAAATTTATTTGATCAATAATAATCTCCACATTATTTTATTAATTAACAACATTGAGCTTTGTGAAGTCAGACCCCAGAGTGTCCGTCTCCTCAGTCCTGTCTGCACAGCCTTCGGCGACTGCAGACGGCTACAAACACAGAGCACGTCCACCTGTTGGTAGTCTCGGCGAGACCGGCAGAGGCTGGAATGAGGCCATACACCTCGGCCGCATCCTGAGTAAGCGTCGTTTTCAGGCCGTCTGTGTAGCCCAAGCCTTGGCTGTACTCTGTCCCCTTTTCTCGTGAGCACACAGGGCTCACAAACTTCACCACTAGACAATGGCACTGTTGCGCTTCTTGTTCGGCTCCAAAGTCCGTGATACTGCATGCCAGAATGAAAGACTCTCGATGTGTTGCGAGAAGCTACAACCCTCCCCTCCCCGCTAGCCTGTACACTGTGCCAATACGTCCAAGCTTCGCGCAGCCTATATAACAATTGTTGCAGACGGCGTGCAATAGGAATGCAATACACAGCACTCGTAACTGTAGAACAAGAATCACGGAAAGAAAGCACAATCATAATGGAGAAATAACTGTACATGGCATACAGAACACGGCAACACTTGAGTCAAGGTCGACCGAATTTATTCATTTAGATTCAGTATACATCCGAGGTACTACCTAACATTTTCGAGAATTTGAAAATTGCGCCTAAAATGCTAGCGGGGCAAATTTCCACCGCTAGGTGCCTTTTCTTATAACTGCATCTCGGCCACTTCGTGGCATTGTTAGAGCGTCTATGGACGGCCTCCCGCGCCGGAGGTTCGAATCCTCCCTCGGGCATAGGTGTTTGAATCGTCTTTAGTATAAGTTAGTTCATAAGTAGTTTGTAAGTTTAGGGACTGATGACCCCGCAGTTAAGTCCCATAATTTGATTTTAGGGCGTCTATGTTACTGTCATTGATTTCTTTACCCTGTAGCCCACTGTGTTTTCGAATTTTTTCGCGGCTGAGTTGAAGGAAGGAAGCAACTGCAATTACATTTATATCTAAGCTCAGCAAACTGCAGCTGCAACTCAGCATTTGTTAAGGGGACTTTTAGTGGCAAAACTTTGAATCAGTTAAGAGGATCTGAGGAGGCACTGGCGAGTGAAAGTTGGCTGACAGACTGCGGAGCAAAATAACTCAGGGGAACGACCACGATCCACAACTCTCGAAAAGATTAGAAATGTGTATCAAGTAATCCACAGGGACAGAAGGTAGACAGTTCATGAAATTTTCATACAGGATATATCAACGTATTCCAGTTTGTGAAATAAGCATGTGAAAAAGTATCTTTACCTGAAAAACATCCAGTGTTCCTTAGTTTACCCTATATCAAATCTTCCGTTCTACAGTTACGAGCACAGAAGTACCTTTCATATAGGGGGTGTACAACACTACCCTTTAGATAAACTAAATTTTTCCTGTTACTTTGTTTACTCTATAACATGGTATTGCTATTAACCGCAATGAAATTAATCAAATGAAAATTAAAAATCCTACAATCTCGTTGTAATCTTCACTGCTCAAAACAATTAAGATATCAGGTGAGATATCATAGAAAATATACATGTGGTAACGAATTTTATTCAGATACTAGATGACCCAGTGAACTTCGAATCACTTACCTCTTAATTTAAACCGTATTAACTTAAATCATATGTATTTTAGACCCAGTAGCTTTATAAAGGCAACCTCAGATAGTCTAAGTATCGGTGAACGACAAATGTATAACATTTTATCGCAATCGTATGGATGATATTGATATCCCAAAGATGATATTGATATCTTATTGAAATAAAAGGTCTTTCAGTTTCTCGTGAATTTTCAAATTTTCCGGGTAACTTTCCCAAATTTTTAGTTCATAAGAACGTTCATCTTTCGTTGAATGTCAAAGGAACAAAATTTTATCGAAGTCGGATGAATGGTTCTCAACCTATAGTGTTGATTACATTTAGAAACACATTGAAAAAGGAACTTGGTTCGAATTTTGCGACTTTTCTTTTCAACTGTACCCTTTTAAAAATGAAAACTTTTCCAAAAAATTTATTTCATACAAACCTTGTCCTGTCAGGCTGTACTCAAGTGATGCTCTTACAACCATGTGGCTTATTAATAGAAAAAAATCGCTTCGGTTTTTCCTAAATTTTCCCACTTTTCGGGTGACTTTTCCAAATATTTATTTGATGCGAACTTTCCTCTTGCTTTTAACACGAAATGTACAAAATTTTATCGCAATTGGACGAAAGATATTGATAGCTCACTGGAGAGAGCTGTTTCAATTTTTCCCGATTTTTCTCTTTTCCGTACAACTTTTCCATATTTTATCACCGTTTAAACCTTCCCTGGACTTACACAAATATTTCAAGACTAAAATTAGCCAAATTGGTTCAGCCGTTCTCGAGTTTTAGCGAGACTAACGAACAGCAATTCGTGTATATATAGATTGGTTAATTGGTTGCAATTGTAATTTGTGTGACAGTACGAATTTTGCTCTCTCAAACTCTTTACTTGAGGTTTACATGGCGTTTACTTAGGGCGAGGCACCACGGGACTACCATAACGGCGAAAAATTCAATCTCGTCGCTCTTTAATATGGCGTGCGATCACATTGGACGGCCAGCAGAGTTGCACACCTGCGCGGCATGGACAATACGAGGTTATCAATCAGCTCTTGAGGGATATTTGCAACCGTTGTGGAAGGGTGTGTGTGTGTTGCTCTGACTGCAATGCGTCTGCCAGGTGCATTCCAGACATGCACAATCGGATGTAAGTCCAGCGAACAAGCCATTCGATCAACTTCAAGCATATTGTCCACCAGTGCAACTGTCTGGGGTCGAGCTTTATCGTCCACCAGATGGAGGAACACATGTTCTATGGCATCAGCGTAGGGCACAACAAAAGTCGAAAGATCTCGTTTCTATACCTCTGAGAAGTCAAAACGCCATTATGAAGACATACAGATCCGTACGTCCACCAATACTGACGCCTGACGCCGGCCGCGGCGGCCGAGCGTTCTGCGGGGCGTCATTCACAGCCTGCACGGCCACTATGGTCGGGGGTTCGAATCCCCCCTCGGGCATGAATATTAATTCCGTCCTTAGTATTAGCGAGTTAATAAGTAGTTTGTAAGTTTAGGGACTGATAACCCCGTAGCTAAGTCCCATAAGCTCTACAAACATTTGCACAGTTGACACCTGCCAACACCATCACCATGATATGGTGATGTTTCCGGTACGTAAGCAGGATTAATCCGAGTTCCAGGTTGTCTCTAAATGAATGAGATTGTCCGCCTGAACACAGAATCTTGACTCATCTGTGAACAGTACCCGTTATCATCCTGATGTTCCTCCGCCCACTTTCTGCGAGCTAAACGGTATTGTGGTTTTAATGGGACCCAAATACCATAGTTCTCCGTAAGTGGAGGCGACATTCCTGAAGTCGACTTCTGTTTGTGTTGATATTGCCCATCGTGTTGCTGATTGGTGGATGCTTTGTAACTGAATTGAATTCATCCTCGTGTATCGAACGGCTGTTAACTGCAGATAACGGTCATTTCTTGCTGACGTTACCGTGGATGAACTTGGCCTTGCCTTCTTTCAACGGTTCCAGTTGTCTGAAATCGCGTCCAGATCCTGGAAATTTGTGACATTTCAATAGCTGCAGCCACCTCCCTTTATGTCTGTTCCGCTTCCAACCGTCCTATGACTCTCCATGCAATACCTTCGGTAAGTAGGGACTGATGACCCCGTAGTTAAGTCCCATAAACTTAACAAACATTTGAACATTTTGAACCTTCGGTAAGATACTTTGTTGTTGCATTGCACTACCTGCTCACTACACTATCTGAAGCCAACTGCCTGTGTAATTCGTTTGGTATAGTAAACACAAGTCAACATCAACCCCCTCTGCAGCAACTTCCTGTTATTACCTCTATCTTGGTTGCCGTAATGTTGTTGTCTCCACTCTGTTGAAGCGACAGAAAGATGTCGAACCATAGCAGTTCATTTCTGCCGATGACAACACTTCACAACCTAGAAATCTCACTGATCCCCAACTGTTTTGACCAGTGTATACCATACAGAAGCAAAACTGCAGGCAAATTATAATTAATCTAACCACCTATGCATAAAATAAATGCCATGTATTTATTAAGGTATTTATGACGAACGAAAGTAACAGTAGGTAATTGTATGATATTGTATTACTACACGTTTGTATTTAAGTTTGCGACACTTTAGCCTATAGCTGTCTCTTGTGTCATATGTTTGTGTAATTAAAAGTTTTATAGACAGTTCTGAAAGCAGCTGCTGCTGTGGTAACAGGTTTTTGAAAGAAATCAATTTTTACATTAGCAATTGGGCAAAAGTCCTGTGCCATCGACACTTGATGACCACCGGTGGTGCATGAATAAAAATTGGTTCTGTTAACAAATGGCATTTTCTTAAAAAAAAAAAAAAAAATTAAAAAAAGAAAAGAAAGTATCAGACATGATTCCATTGTGGAATTCATGCTCAATGACTGTATTTGACCACTGTGTGGTCATTATAAATGCTTAAAAATCGATTAAAATACTTCAGACATCTCGACCTCCATGTTGAAGGTTGCGTTCGAAATCTAGATCTGCCAATAAATAAATATTTTTACGACTCATTGATGAGAATTTCTACAACATAATGTTTGTATCTTAAAGTATTTCATTTAACGTTTTACATCTTACTGCAAACTTATTTATAATTTCTTCTCAATCTAGTTGTATCATCAAAGGATACTTATAGACCCAGAAAGTCTCTCATCTCCCATTTTATTTGAATGTAAGGTCGTGACCTCCTTACAATGCGAAAAATATCTTTCAAGGGACACTGGGAGTTTCACATATACGAGAAAATCAATCACAACTTTACTTCTGTCAGTACCTCACCTCCTACGTTCCGCACACAGTTTTAATTTGCAGAGTGAAAGTTTCATTCTGGAAAAATCCTTTAGATATGGCTAAGCCATGTCTGCACCATATTCTTGCTTCCAGGAGTGCTAGTCTTGTATGGTTTGCAGGAGAGCTTCTGTGAAGTTTAGAATCTAGGAGGCGAGGTACTGGCGGAAGTAAAGTTGTGAGGCGGCAACGTGAGTCGAGTCGAGATGCTCAGTTGGTAAAGCGCTTGCACGCGAAAAGCAAAGGACGAAGGTTCGAGTCCCGGTTCCGGCGCACAATTTTGATCTGACAGGAAGTTTCATATCAGCGCACACTCCGCTGCAGAATAATTTAAATTTTAGGAAGTCCTTTCTGAAAGCATTTGTCTGGAGTGTTGCATTGTATTGCAGTGAAACGTGGACGATAAGAAGTTCAGACAAAAAGATGATAGAAGCTTTTGAAATGTGGTGCTACAGACGAATGATGAAAATTAGATGGGTAGATCAGGTAACAAATGAGGAGGTGCTAAACCGCATTGGGGAGAAAAGAAGTTTCTGTCATGTCCTGACTAAGAGAAGGGATAGATTGGTGGGACACATTCTGAGACATCAAGGAATCGTCAACTTACCATTAGAGGGAAGTGTATGGTGCAAAAATCGTATAGGAAGACTGAGGGACGAATACAGTAAGCAGATTCAAAAGGATGTAGGTTGCCGAACTTATTCTCAGATGAAGAGGCGTGTACTGGACAGCGTAGCGTGGAGAGCTGCATCAAACCAGTCTGCGAACTGAAGACCACAACACAAGAACAACAACATTATATTCTGAACACATACAATAAAAAATGAAAATAAATAATCCTTAAAATATTGTCATATATAGACAACATTTACTAAACTGAAACGTTCCACATCATTACGAAATACCGTATATATGATCTATGGAACAAGTATTTGTTGTTGTTGTGGTCTTCAGTCCAGAGACTGGTTTGATGCAGCTCTCCACCCTACTCTATCCTGAGCAAGCCTTTTCATCTCCTCATAAGAACGACAACCCACATCCACTTGAATCTGCTTACTATATGCGTCTCTTGGTCTCCCTCTGCGATTTTTACCCCACACACTTCCCTCCAACGCTAAATTCACAATTCCTTGGTGTCTAAGAATGTGTCCTACCAATCTATCCCTTCTTTTAGTCAAGGTATGCCAGAAATTTCTTTTCTCCCCAATTCGGTTCAGTACCTCCTCATTAGTTACGCGATCCACCCACCTAATCTTCAGCATTCTTCTGTAGCACCACATTTCAAAAGCCTCTATCCTCTTTCTGTCCACACTGCTTACTGTCCATGTTTCACTCCCATACAAGGCAACACTCCATACAAATGCCTTCAGAAAGGACTTCCTTAGGCTTAAATCAATATTCGATGTTAACAAATTTCTCTTTTTCAAAAACGCCTTTCTACCCATTGCCATTCTGCATTTTATATCATCTGTACTGCGACCATCATTTGTTATTTTACTGCCCAAGTAACAAAACTCATCTACCTCCTTTATTGTTTCGTTACCTAATCTAATTCCTTCAGCATCACCTGATTTTCTTACACTGCACTCCATTACCCTAGTTTTACTCTTGTTAATGTTCATCTTATATGCACCTTTCAGCACACTGTCCATTCCGTTCAATTGCTCTTCCAGGTCCTTTGCTGTATCTGACAGAATTACTATGTCGTCGGCAAAACGCAATGTTTTTAATTCTTCACCCTGAACTTTAATTCCTTCTCCAAATTTCTCCTTGCTTTCCTTTATAGCTTGCTCAATGTACAAATTGAACAACATTGGAGAAAGGCTACAACCCTGTCTTACTCCCTTTCCAACCACTGCATCCCTTTCATGCCCCTCAACTCTGACAACTGCTGTCTGGTTTTTGTACAAGTTGTAAATAACCTTACGCTCCCTATATTTTACTCCTGCTTGCTTCAGAACTTTAAAGAGTTTATTCCAATCAACATTGTCAAAAGCCTTCTCCAGATCTACAAAAGCTAGAAATGTAGGTTTGCCTTTTCTTAATCTATCTTCTAGGATAAGCCGTAAAGTGAGTCTGAGGGTACTTCACCTGTCTCATACATCTTACACACAATGTGAAACAATTTTGTCATGGCTGGTTCTCCCAGAGACTTCAGTAGCTCTGACGGGATATCATCTACTCCAGGGGCCTTTTTTTCCACTTAGATCTTTCAGTGCTCTGTCAAATTCATCTCTTAATATAGTATCTCCTATTTCATCATTATCTACATCCTCTTCCCTTCCTACAATAGTGTCTCGAAGTTCATTTCCTTCGTAGAGCTTCTCTATATTCTCTTTCCACCTTTCAGCTTTCCCTTCTTTGCTGAGAACTGGTTTTCCATCAGTGTCCTTGATATTCATAGAGCTGTTTTTCTTATCGCCAAATGTTTCTTTTATTTTCCGGTAGGCTGTATCTATTTTTCCCCTATTTATACATTCTTCTACATCCTTGCATTTGCCTTCTAGCCATTCCTGCTTAGCCATTTTGCACTTCCTGTCAATCTCATTTCAAGTATTTATCTAATCTGATCTATCCTACTTAAACATGACAGTCTGAGACCAATTATTGCATACCAAGAGTTATTTGTGCTACGGCGCGACCACAAGGAGACGTAGGTTGATCGGCAGGATGGACCAACGAAGTCAGCATGCAGGGAGACGCCCTTCCACTAAAAAAGTGGTCTGCCTCCGCCATGCTGCTAAGCTTTGGAGAATTCTTAATATTATAGAGCTAATGATTTATGTTGCTTAAATCACGAATAGAAAGTTGACGGTTTTGCCGTGTGTACAACGTGTTAAAAGAATGCAAATTAGCCGTTAAAAATCAAGTTTTCAATTATAGTATCATGAGTATTTATTACTATTTATTCAAAAAAGTATAAAAGCTGTGTGTGTGTTGCTTAATGTTGAACCTATCGTTAAATCAGACAACAAATTGTTCATTAACACAGCAATTTGGTTTAATTATAGCCCTGCTATTGATGTAAATACTGTTAAATAAGAAACAGTGCATTAAACTGTTTACACATTGACTATACTCAATAAATATGACTGCGAGAAAGATATTTAAAAAATCCACAAACCACTTTCTTAATGTTTGACTGCGAGAATTTTATGCAGATCAGTACCTGATTATGAAAATTCAGTATCATACTCAATTAACTGCAGTGTTGCATAACAATCATTTACTATGGTACAAATAACGAAATCTGTTCAACAAGATTACCAAAATCAATACTGCACTTTAAATCCACAAGTAACTAGTTATCAAATAAAGGAAGTAGGTTAATCTTCTAACTACGTAAATGAAACAGGAAAGAAAGGTCAACTTTGTTACTTATTATTACCTACATAATACAACTTTTTCTTAATGACATGAAATGCAATTACCTTCATTCCAGCGGTGGTACAACGTTTTCATAGTAATAAAAATACAATATATATTCCAAATACAAACAAATCAACTTGCTGGCACAGCAGCCTCTGCTCTACATCGGAGCCATACACACAACTCAACTGCTCTCTAAGCGAGCTAAACCACAGTCCCACTCTCTCTCTCTGCGCGAGCTACAATGCTATGCGATACATAATCTTTGCCAAAGATGAAACTTCGCAGACTTAAGTACACATATGGATACACACAGTAGAAGCAATATTATACATTTTCTTGCAAGCAAGTTACTCGACACAAAACAGGATACACAATATTAGACATTTTCTTACAACTTTTTTTATGGACACGTTTCAAGCATATTGTGTGAAAGTACATACTTTGCAGTGACTTTCAGTTCAATGCGTTAACAGTAAGAGGGTCGACAACGCATAGTTTTAACTGAGAATTAACATTCCAAAACCGACCAAAATGGCGGACAGGCTTCAACATACGTATGAGCACGGCATAGATAATGCCATCTCCCTTTGTTCTACCCTCCTTGGGATGGACAAGGCCCTTCGTTGGGAGAGCGGAAAGCAGCACAAAGGCAGCAAGACAAGGCAAGGCAACAGGCGGCCTCTGGACGGCAGTCTTCCTTTTGAAGCGGCGACGCCCCAGGATCCAGATAAGCGATCGCCAGGCTCACCGCCGACTCAGCACAGCAGCCAGCCAGTTGCAGGCGGCGGCGGCGGCACGGCCTACCTCAAAGGTATCCCTCCCTATACGCGTGCGCTCCAGCCCACAGCTCGAGCCTGCCCATCTGTCAGTTCCGATCGCGAAAAAATGCAGGCCTCTCCAGCAGGCTGCCTTCCCTAGTCATCTCAACAACAAGAATGTTCTTTCGTGACGAGCAGGTCCTATGTGTCCCGCAAACAAATTTATTTGGCAGAGTTCACATAAATAAAGAACACAAAAAAGATGTTCAAATGTTTGTAAATCTATCGTACCAAACTGCTTGGTCATCAGTCCGTAGCCTGCAAACTACTTAAACTAAGGTAAACTAACCGAAGGACAACACATACACACACACATGCCCCAGGGAGGACTCGAACCTCCGACGGCGAGCAACCGCTCGCTCTGCAGCGAGGCGCCTTAAACTGCTCGGTTACTTCACCGTGGCTAAAGAACACCTGTAAGGTATTATGATATCTACTGCTTAAACTACTGACTTCTATGTCAACTGTCTGAGAGTGCCAGACATTGATCTACATACAGTAAAACCCCATTTTTACGTTCCCAGATTTTACGTTTTCGCGCCATTTACACCATTTTTTGTCGGTCCCGTCAAATTTCCTATGTTCACAATGTTAATTCGCCCCCGTTTTTGCGTTAACATGTTTCGCCTTAAAGTATACAGTTTATACGTTTTACGCAGTCAAGTTTCTTGACACTTTCCATTTATTCAAACATTTATATCGCGTTTCGTTGGTGGCAGTACGCCTGTAGTTGACTTACGACATGCCAATTGTCAGTTTGGCTTTGTTTACGCAACTGGCAGTTTTTCATGCTTGGCATGACGCGTTTCGAAAATTTATTCTTGTTGTGAAATGCAAATATTTATCTAAGAATTTTTTGCGACATTTTATAAACGGTGAGACTGATGGTTTGCTTGTGTATATTTTTCTGCACATTGAAGGCGGGACAGTACATTATAACCTTGTGACAGTTAGTTCCTTTTTTCCGACAGCTTCTTTGCCAATGTGGCTGGCATGTACTCAAACAAACAGAACCAGCTGCATTATTGACGTGAGAATGAGTTTCATTGTTTTTGAGATACATTTTTCCGATTTGTACTTCCCATAAAAAACTGACTGTTGAGTATTTTGATGTGTATTATGTACATATATTACAAATAAACTACGAAAATGCAATGCTGATCCAGTAAGCACATTTTACCATTTAAAACATTATTTCCTGCATTTAACGTTTTCCCGCATTTTACACCATTTCACTGAAGTCCATAAAACGAGGTTCTACTGTATTTTGTTTCTTGTCAATTCAAATATGTCTGCTACGAAATTGTTACTAGAACACGTAAAGAAGAAAATTTGTCTCGATTCGGCTCCGGTACCAGCCTTTTAAATCATATATTGAAATTTTAAACTCTGCCGTTGAATTTACATTAACGCCCTGAAGGGATCGAAATGTTTCAACGAAGTCGTAAAGTTATGGCCATTAGTGTCAACAAATAGCGTCTGTTATTTTGTACACGTCCACCACACCAACAATTGTAAAATATGCCACCAACAGGCAATCGACAATTTCAATGCGGACGCATTCAAACGCTCGATCCCTTGCGTGTATCCTGTATAGGTTGCGAACAAGAGGAATGAATGGGCAGGAAGCTACCAGTTGAGAATTTGGGTTGTTAAGACAAGCGTGCCTAATCGGTTAAGGCGACCGTCGGCCCGAACCGCGAAATCCAGATAAGAATCTCGGTCCAGCACAAATTTTCAACTTCGCCCTTGCATTTATCTCAACGCTTCGAAACGGTCGAAATGTTTCAATATTTCGATTTCGTGATAGAAATTAGTTTACCAAATTATAATACGGCCAGTGCAAAACCACGTGCGAAACATATGACTGCAGGCTCAGATAGCAGACAGATACATACAGTTTGGAGCCAACATTTTTTTGGCACTTAATTGTTCCAGGTATGCATTCTGTGCCTTGTACTTAGACAATATCACGTACTTTCTCTTCCTTTCAGCAATATAAAACCTCGTGAAGATATTTACTGACTTTTTCATATTGTTTGCTAAAAATATATAGATTTTTACGCATATTATTTTCTAGAATGCTTTCAAATTATATTAATTGGATTGTATTATGGTTACTGTGTGGAGAGAATCTCTATTTGTGGTCTTTTGTTCATATTTGTGTCTATATTTATACATGCATAATTTTAATCGGTGCTGTAGACCGTACGGCTAGTCAAAGGAAAGTGTATTGCTGCCAGAAAGTCACTTAATGGTGGCATCGTCTTTCTCATTTCTTTTCGTCTTGCTCTTGTGATGCAGTTTCAAGCGGGAATAATTGCCTATAAAGAGAAGGGAAAGGCATGCTTTCATCACAAAAAGCAAACCAGAAGGTAATGGAGTTCCTGATGATGTGCACTTGTACGCAGTTGAAAAAGCAACAATCACTCGTAGACAATGCAGAGAATGCAGCACATTGATGCAGGAGATGAGGACTAATTAAAAAATGTTCAAATGTTTGTACAGCTTATGGGACTTAACTACGGGGTCATCAGTCCCTAAACTTACAAACTACTTATGAACTACTTACGAACTAGGACGGCACAAATATCCATGCCCGAGGGGGGATTCGAACCCCCGACCGTAGTGGCCGTGCAGACCGTGACTGGAGCGCCTCAGTCTCCTCGGCCACCGCGGCCGGCAAGGACTAATTACAAATATATCTGCTGCAGAGTACAACTATGGATTCATCAAAATGAAAATTTCATTAAGAAATCGTTCGCTGAGAACAATTAAATTTGTTTGACGCTGTAACGGTGCTTACTTCATTCTCTTTCCAGATCCTATTGTATGTCATGTTGTTAAATGTATGACCTGTTTTTAAATATTAGGCAGCAAGTCATAAAAATGTGCAATAAATAAATAAATTTACAGATCCTAATCCCGAGTACAACAACTGCTTCCCTAAATTTATTCCCCCTCGAGTACAGTCCCACTTTAAATGCATGCATCGCCAAAAACTGTTATTAAAAAGTGCATAAAACAGGCGAACATTGTAACTGTTTGGGATTCGTCGTTGCGAAGACACAGAGAATAAATTAACGATGTTTGGCAATACAGGAGGAACATTAAACATACGACTAAAGAATAGAACTTGGAAAGAATTTTCATACGGTAGTGCCATTTCCAATGCTTATGAGTGGAAGAGAATCGTGGGTTACATATGATCGCCAAGTAAGTCTAATGCAAGAGACATGTGATATTTCTAAAAGCAGTAAAAGGATGCACAAATCCAACAGATTTCAAAATTGTGAATTAAGAAAGACCTTAATTTATTTAATATCCTCAATAATATATAAGAAAATATAAGGAACAGGAATGAGCATCTCGAAAGAATGAGTGAAGAAACACTCTCCAGGTAAGAAGATCGAAACAAGTGATAGGAAAAAGGAGGAAACATAACAAAATACGTTGCAATATTACGCTTAAAAGATAGTTGTTAAATGCAATAGAAGAGCTTCAACCAGTTTTTATTTTATCGTGATGAACTGTTTCGATCAGTAGGCTAATGATCATCATCGGATTATCTCCTTCGTGATGAACTGGCCCATCACTTGTGAAGCAACACTTAATGGAGCAATCTAGACTGCTGCGATTACTATATTATTCAGTAGTGCAACCTGGATGTGAAAAGTAACTTTTCCTCATTTAACGTACTTCTATTTGCACCTGAAGCAGTAACTATTACTTTACATTGCTGCTAGTAATTAATACGAAATAACTTGTAAGCCTGACGTCTCGAATTAAGTGGAAAATTTGTAGCAGACCGCGCTTTACTGAAGCCACGTGGTAATCAAAGTTTGACGTAAGCGATATGCAAACTACGGTAAGCGCTTTATGGATTTTCCTAGAGCGAGACGTAATGGAAACAATAAATTAAGAGTTGTTTTCCTCCAGCAGTCGCTAATGGCGATGGCCATTTCAACTGCATACATTGATGTCAACATTAGACATTCTCTTCTAAACGTTCTTACAGTATTCCGTCATTGTTTATCAGCTTATACAATCTACCTTTCAAGAAGGAGAATTACCCTGTTGATGGTAAGGTTACGTTATCCCAGTAATTACAAAATGAAAATACTTTCGATGCAGACTGCTACAAGTAGGAGTTATGGATAATTTTATAACGTTAAGCTTTTTTTCAAATCAAATCAAATGTTTGTACAACTTATGGGACTTAACTAAGGGGTCATCAGTCCCTAAGCTTACAAAGTACTTATGATCTAGCTTATACTAAGGATGGTACAATTATCCATGCCCGAGGGGGGATTCGAACCCCCGACTGTAGTGGCCGTGCAGACCGTGACTGGGCCGCCTGTCACCTCGGCCACCGCGGCCAGCTAAGCTTTTTTCACTACAATTCGAGTCAGTGGATGGAAGTAAGAAACGGGTATGGAATATAACAGATACCATGTATCTCGTAGTTAGCAGAGAAAATGACAACAGATCACCAAACATGGATGACGAAGTATTTGAAAGGGTAAAAGACTAAAGATATTGGGGCAATACTCTATGAAAGGAACCTTAAAATATGGCTCAAGCAGGAAACAGGTCAAGGTTTGCTCTGGGAAAGCTACTAAAGTCCCGGCTATTATCGAGATCCTCAAAGACAATATTACCTGTAACCTTTTACGGAGCAGAGACCTGGACTAACAAGGAAAGTACACGGGCTCGAACAAACATATCTGTATGAACGTTTGGTTACAGGATCTCTACATACACCTCAATGTGCTGGTGGGTGTCGTTTTTCTGCAGAGCTCTGTAGCCATGCTCTAGATACACTGTAGATGTAGACGCCATACGTAATGCAGATCTCTTAACTTTAACTTATGTAATAATCATCGTATATGGTCTCTATCGAATTGTCATCAAAAGCCGTGATGATAGTTGCAACTTTAACTTTCTTTCCATCGCCTCTTCCCGCACTTACCGTAGCACTACCGCTTGCAATGAGTTGTTCGTCATTATCATCCCTATTATCATTATTATGAGTTTGTAACAACAGTAACGTATGCTCATATATACGAGAAAGCATGCAAATGATTCATCTACCATCTTCATGAAGAAGGGTTCTTCGTAACTTCATCTCAACTAGTCGCAATACATTAGCAGGATTGATTAGCAATCGCCACCCCATCTGACGCTTCATCACACAAATAACATCACAAACCGCAACTTCGGAGGCACACTGCACCGTCCCTACTGGCGAACCGACAGGTCAAAGTGCAATGCGGCATGGCACACGCAAAGGCCTCTAACGGACGACTTCAGAGTTTTGCAGATGCGGCAGTATCACTAGTGCAATAAGGGATCTTTACATTATCTCTCATACGATTTTGGTGTATATTTGTTTGTTCGAGCCCAAGTACTTTTCTTGTAAGATGGAAAGAAAACTGACATTTGTGAATGCCATCCACAGGCAGGTTTTTGGGGCAGTGAAGGATAGAGATGAATGAGGAAAAAGAAGTAACAGTGAATTGCGGGAGATTTGACAGTGGACATCGTGACAGTGATCAAAGAAAGAAGACTGAAGTGGTGTGGATACGTAATGCGTCGAGAAGGCCAGATCATCAGGCAGGTATTGGGAGAAGACGCCTGTGGCAAAAGACCAAGGGGAGACCACGTCTGCGGCGGATTGACCAGATCAGAGAGGATATGAGTACGCTGAAACGGTCTGAAGAAGATTACATGGACCGAGGGTGCTGGAGGCGTCTGACTGGTGGCGCCAAAGACCGACTGCGGTTTGTGTGGCCAACGCAGTAAGTGAGTATAAATTTAAATAAACAAATACGCCACCACAGCTGCAGCGGTTGGAGAAACCTCACAATGAAACTGTTTCCATCGATAGGAGAAACTAATTTCACAACTGTTGCAGCCACAACCGGCAAGAAACTTCAAAACATTCGCTTATTAAGTAAAAGTATTTACAGTTAAAAAATCGTTCGTGTATATGAAAAAAATTGCCTGTCAAGAACAGACGGTAATAGATGTTTATCTTTGTCGTAAGTTTTTGCTCTCTTACTCTGAGTGGAGTAAGCACATATTCGTAAGAATTTCTTCACGAATAAGTTGTTCTTTACTTCGCTGAATTAGTGAGAATCGGCTATTATTAAGTTTCACTAATGTCTCTTGATATTGTACTAAAGTTTATAATGAAATACTACAGTAACTATTTCGTTAATTACGTAGAAAGATAATTAAAAACAAACTACTTCTAGAGTGGTTTTCCCACCACTAGGAGTGCTAGCGTCGTCGCAACTTTCCGAGCAGTGAGTGTCGCGACTGTATGTGTTAGACTGACAAGGAAGTACTTAGGCTCGAACAAACATAAATACACCAAAATCGTATGATATATAATGTAAAGGTCCCTTATTTCACTAGTGATACTGCCACATCTGCAAAACTCTGCAGTCGCCCATTAGCGGCCTCTGCGTGTGCGATGCCGCATTGCACTTTAACCTGCCGGAACGCCAGTAGTGACGGTGCAGTGTGCCTCTGAAGTTGCGCTTTGTGACGTTATTTGTGTAGTGAAGCGTCAGATGGGTCGGCGATTGGTAATCAATCCTGCTAATGTATTGAAATTGGTTGAGATAAAATTCCGAAGAGCCCTTCTTCGTGAATACGGTCTTGGTGTAGAAGAAGAATCATTCACATGTATTCTGGTATCCATTATAGTGCAGATATATGAGCATAGATTAGAAACACTATAATAGATAATAGGTAACATACGAATGATTCAGCTTCTACACCAATACCATCTACACGAAGAAGGTTTGTTTGTAACTTCACATCAACCAGTCACTATATTAGCAGGATTGATTACCAATCGTCGACCCATCTGTCGGTTCACCACACAAATAACATCACAAAACGAAACTTAGGAGCCACACTGTACCGTCCCTACAGGCGAACCGACAGGTCAAAGTGCAATGCGGCATGGCACACGCAGAGGCCTCTAATGGGCGACTGCAGAGTTTTGCAGATGCGGGAGTATCACTACTGCAATAAGAGACCTTTAAATTATCTATCATGCGATTTTGGTGTATTTCTGTTTGTTCGAGCCTAAGTACTTTCCTTGTGAGCTTCTGCTGTACCACTGAGTTTTGATATCTGGTACTGCCACTAAGATGTAGTTGACGTACGAAAATAGCCCACACCATTGAGCCATCCCGGCTCCTGTTTCTTTGATTGACCCTGTCCTTGATTTAATTATGGCGTAAGTACCATCGATCTCTGTATGCGTGCACCGCTCGTGGCGCTGTTTCATCTATCGCGCGTCGATAGACCAAACGTGTGTTTTTCCTTGCCGCGTATGGCGCTTCGGTGGCGCGCCAAGGCAGTTGGAGAGCGGACAGGGTATCAGGCAGTGAGTTTGAGACGATGCCTGGCATCGCCAGGGTCCAGTTATTTTGATTAAGAGGCCGTCTGTGGCCGGGTCCGGTGTGTGCGTCGAAGTTGTTCTTGGTGGGATTCTGTCTGTTCGTGGGGAGCTGTGCATGCCACGACCTGAAGGGGTTGGTCCGGAGAGGCCTTTGTGTCAAGTTACAACAGCACCTCGGTGCGGGCTGTTTACTTCGTCTTCCGGCTATGCGGTCGTGTTTATAGCGTCGGAGATGTCAACAACTGCTAGAGTACTCCGCACTCAGCCCCGGCTGCGCCTCGCGTCGTTCCAGCCGCTTTTCATATGGGATCTATTAAATGTTTCCGGGCGTTGGTTGACACACTCGTCCAACACCATCGCGAGGGTGCCTGCTACGCAAATTTGTGTGTCTGAATTTGTCAGGATCGGCGGTCGTTCCCCAGGGGTCGATGTTGCCTGTGTCTACGCCTACGTTGTTAGTTGTTTATTCATGTCTTATACCGCACTTTTAGTTTGGTTCAATTGAATTATTCTTTTCTCTTTGCTCTAACACTAAATAAAGAAAAGTGTGTAGTAATACAAATGACCACTAGGAGAAATCCGCTGAACTTCAATTACGCGATAAATCAGTCAAACCTTAAGGTCGTAGATTCTACCAAATACCTAGGAGTTACAATTACAAACAGCTTAGACTGGAGAGAACACATAGAAAATATTGTGGGGAAGGCGAACCAAAGATTACGTTTCATTGGCAGAACGCTTCGAAGAAGCACCAGCTCCACCAAAGAGACTGCCTACATCACACTAGTGCGTCCTCTCGTGGAGTACTGTTGCCCATTCTGGGACCTTCACCAGGTGGGACTGACGGAAGATATTGAGAAGGTTCAGAGAAGGGCAGCTCGTTTTGTTTTATCACGTTATTGGGGGGAAAGCGACACGGAAATGTTGCACGAATTGGGGTGGAAATCATTAAAAGAAAGACTTTATTCATTGCGGCGTGATCTGTTTGCGAAGTTTCAATCACCGACTTTTACTTCTGAATGTGAAAATATTTTGCTACCACCCGCCTACAGAGGAAGACATGACTATCCCAATAAAATAAGAGAAATCAAATCGAAAACGGTACGATTTAGGTGTTCTTTCTTCCCGCGCTCTATTAGAGAATGGAACGGTAGAGAAAAGTTATGAAAGTGGTTAATGAACCCTCTGCCAGGCACTTAAAAGTGTGTTCTTTCTTCCCGCGCTCTATTAGAGAATGGAACGGTAGAGAAAAGTTATGAAAGTGGTTAATGAACCCTCTGCCAGGCACTTAAAAGTGATTTGCAGAGTATCTATGTTGATGTAGATGAGTAGCGAGTACTGTATACACATTAACTTGGTTATCGTAACTGGGGCATTATCTGGTTTGTGCCCCTCTGCTAGCTCGCATCTGCACGGGCGGTAATTGTATAGCTTTGTTTTTCTATTTTTTTTTTTTTTTTTTTTTTTTTTTTTTTTTTTTTTTTTTTATCTTCTTCTTGCAGAAATTTTTTCCTCCGTGAGGCATCACCATCCCGCGGCTGTAATTTGGCGTTCCATCCGTTTGTATAAGCCCCTTCGTGTCAGAGCTGTAGTTCTTGTTGACCGTTGGGCACCTTATTCCTCTCCAACCTGTGTTGAGTCAGCTCAACTGTTTTACCTGTGTGGGTGTATTAAATTAATGAGTAGCCAGCTCCCCACCTTTAGTGTGATTTTGATAAGTAAGCTGAGCTGTTTTCATTTAATTGGCAGAGCTCATTTGTAAATGTTCTTGTGTGTTGTTTTATTGGCCTTCTGCCTATTGATATCATTGAGCACAGTTTCCTGCTACCGGCCTCTATAATAAAACTCAAACTTAAATTTTTGAGCTAGTCTTTAGTGTGTTTCGATAAGGGCTGTGTTCACTTAAATTTTGGGCTCACTTTAGTGTGGTTTTCATAATTAAGCTGAGCTGTTTTCATTCAAATGGGAGGGGTCATTTGTAAACAATATTGTATTTATAAGGGTTAATGTTCATTTAAAATTTTCCACTTTCGCTTCAGTTGCTGGGCTTATTGTGTCTTTTATTGTATTTTTAAAGAGATGCTTTTACTAAATTTGGAGCATTTTTTTATTAAAAAATTGCTTCTCTTCTTGGTGGGCCTTCAGTCTCCGATTGTATATATATATGAATTAAAACAAATGGAACCTAAATTGACTATCCTTCTTAACTTCACCCACCAACTACCCACCTCTCAACCATGTTGTATAGGGAACACATTAGGGATAATAGTAACAAGACGAGTAACGTAACACCAAACTATCAACAGAGACAGGCGCCGCGTGTGCCTGACCACCGTGTTGTTGGAAAGTGGCACAGCAATACTTTCATAGTTTCCAAATGATAAGCCAAGATCGCAAACTACCAATTTATTAAGTGACGACCGGTTTCGGTGCACTGTGTCACCATCATCTGGTCATATATATATATATATATATATATATATATATATTATAATCTGGTCATCTGTCAAAAATATAAAAGACATGCAAGAAATAACGTAAAAACATAAAAAATAATATACATTTGGGGTTAAGAGGCACTTAACCTACCTTGTTAAAAAATTGTATAGAAAATAAGAAGTGCAACATTGCACTTAGTCACTATATATATATATATATATATATATATATATATATATATATATATATATATATATATATATATATATGTTAAAAACATGACACCTTACAAAATATTTGTATTTTGAGTATTTTGTAAGCTGTCATGTTTTTAACTTAAGTATATATATATATATATATATATATATATATATATATATATATATAGTGACTAAGTGCAATGTTGCACTTCTTATTTTATATCCAATTTTTTAACAAGGTAGATTAAGTGCCTCTTAACCCCAAATGTATATTATTTTTTTATGTTTTTACGTTATTCCTTGCATGTCTTTTATATTTTTGACAGATGACCAAATTATATATATGACCAGATGATGGTGACACACTGTATCGAAACCGGTCGTCACTTAATAAATTGTTAGTTTGCGATCTTGGCTTATCATTTGGAAACTATAAAACGAACTGATCGCCTCCAGAGCAGACGATGTCAGGTAATCTTAGCAATACTTTCACATGAGATGTCTGTAATGTATATTACCGTGCCGTCGGAATTTGCTCGGTCAATGCCAGCCGTGATCAGAAGACATAACCAGTGGCTCCCCAGAATGCGGCCAGCAGTAACAGCACTGTGCCTCTCGCCGTCGATGGTCAGCCAGGTAGTGGAGAATCGTGCTTCATCGCTGAACACAACGTGACGCCATTAATAAGCTCTCCACGCTTCCCCGTCTCTCAGTGGCATATACAGGGGGGAGGCTGTCGGGCTGCAACCCCCCAGACCATGCTCCACCCCCTCCAGATACTCCTCGAACCCCTTAGGCCATGCTGCGGCCGCCCCCTCCCCCCAGACCCTCCTCGAAGGGATCAATCCTCCCAATGTGAGAATGTGAGTAATACTGTATTGCGATTTTTTTTCTTTTTTTTAGAAATCACGTCTCAGCTCGAACTAACCTCAGCCCCTACCAGACCACGATCCTGAACACGCCACTGCCGTCTCTAAAAGGGAAACGCAAGATGTTGGACGAGTCCATTACTCTTTCTCGGATGTCAGGAACAGAAATGAAAGGGGTTATGATGGTCATCGTGTACAGTACGGAAATGAACTCTCGTGATGGTCAGATGTGAGGTTCTAGTTGCATGCCCTCACGCCTCATGGAGCCCAACATTGGGCCACAGTGACATACGGCAGCCGGCCGCGGTGGCCGAGGCGCTCCAGTCACTGTCTGCACGGCCACTACGGTCGGGGGTTCGAATCCCCCTCGGGCATGGATATTTGTGCCGTCCTTAGTATAACGTAGTATATAAGTAGTTTGTAAGTTTAGGGACTGATGACCCCGTAGTTAAGTCCCATAAGCTTAACAAACATTTGAACATTTTTATGACATCGGCACCTTTCGGCCTATGGAGACGACAATGACGCTCCTTTCAAACTCCGTCGCCTGCTGACTTCTGCCTGTGCCCTTCAGTGAGCACTGAAAATTTGGTGTTGTTTGCACCTCTTATATACCCAGCCAGGATTAGTAACTACGAACAGTGATACAATAAGAACATACTCCAGTGGCCATTCTACATGTCTCACAGAATAGAGTACTCGAAAGTATTTAAATATTATGTATTGCCAGGAATTTACATTGATATTCCAGGATTAGTAACTACGAACAATGATACAATAAGAACACACTCCAGTGGCCATTCTACATGTCTCACAGAATAGAGTACTCGAAAGTATTTAAATATTATGTATTGCCAGGAATTTACATTGATATTCGACCATGTATTTTAGGTGCATTACTTTTAACGACAGTCATTGTCCAAGAGAATTTTTCCTTCACACCATCGTGTAATTTTACTGTTGATGTTTATTATCTTTACAGATACTGAAAACTTATCACTTAACGTTAGTGCAGCTTTTCTCAGACAGAAAGTACAATGGTGACCAAAATAACTTCAAGATTGCATTTATTTTGTCACAAAACAGTATTAAAAGCTTATGGTTAAACTATACATGGTAATTCTAAAGTCACTATACATTACAGTGATATAGTAACGTAATATTTGTTTCTTGTATACAGGGTAATTCTAAAGTCACTATACATTACAGTGATTTTTTTTTTATTACAGAATTTGGCCAATTATAGACCGCTTAGAACTTAAGAGTATGGTACAATATTTTTCTTCTTATCTTCCCAGAACTTCTTCATGCGTTGGCTGATGGCCTGCCTCTGTTCAATGGACATCACCCTCCTAGGTTGATGTTTTTGTTGTTGGATGGGAAATTTTGCAGAATCGATCTGTAGCCTGAAATTTCCCCTGTCTTGTATTAAGTCTTCTGTGATGTTAAGTTTTCTCAAATCCCTTTTTGTCTCTTCCAGCCATCCTGTAGTGTTCTTCAATTTGGAAATGAAATTAAAAATTTTCTTTGTCAGCCTACTGTCTTTCATTCTGTAAATGTGTCCATAAAACTTTAATCTCCTCTTCCTTATTGAGTCTGTGATGGTTTCTATGTTTCTGTATAAATCTTCATTTCTTCTCTTCGTCCAATTGTTATCCTTGTTTTTTTTGTGGTCCTAAAATTTTTCTGAGTATTTTCCTGTCTTTCTTTTCTAGTTCTTCTTGTTCCCCTTTTTTATTCAGAGTTAGGCATTCAGATCCATATAGTGCTTCCGGTTTAATTACTGTTGCGTAGTGTTTAATTTTTGCCTTAAACGATACCGATCTTTTGTTATATAGGTTTTGGGTGAGTTTGTATGCTAATTCCATTTTCCTTGATCTTTCCTTACTTGTGATGTTATCCAATCCATTTGATTGTATCCATTCTCCCAAATACTTAAACTTCTCAACTCTTTTAATTTTCCCTTGTTGTGTTTGTAGATATTTCTCTCTGTTGTGTTTATGTTCAATGTATTCCGTTTTCTCATATGATATTTGTAAACCGGTTTTGGCTGCAGTTCTGTGAAGTGTTTCTATCATTATTTGTGCATCTGTTTTGTCTTTAGAAATAATTGCAATATCGTCAGCAAAAGCGAGGCATTTCACTTCGAATCTTCCTCTCCCTTGTCCTAGATAAATTCCTTCAATGTTTTTCCCTTTTAGTTCTTTTTCCCATTCTCTCACTACTTTGTCTAAGACCAGATTGAAGAGAATTGGTGAGAGTCCATCGCCCTGGCGAACTCCTGTGTTAATTCTGAAGGGTTGAGAAACTTCTCCAAGAAATTTAACTTTAGAAGTTGTGTCTGTGAGTGTCTGTTCAACTAACTTTCTGGTGGTTCTATCGATACCTGCTTCTTGCAATATTAGGAATACTGTTTGTCTGTCTACGGAATCATAGGCTTTTTTGAAATCAACGAATGTAATGACTGTGTTAAGGTTCCGCATTGTTCTGATCCTGAGAATTGTTTTCAAGTTAAATATTTGCTCTGGGCACGATCTACTTTTTCTGAAACCTGCTTGGTACTCACCAATTGTGTGTTCTGCTTGTGCTTCTATGTTATTCAGTAGAGCTTTGGATATAATTTTATATGTGACTGGAAGTAGAGATATGCCTCTGTAGTTGTTCGTATCTGTCCTGTCTCCCTTCTTGTGTAATGGGTGAATTATGGCTTGTTTCCAATCATCCGGTATTCTTTCTTTTTCCCAGCAATCTTTAATAACGTAATAAATGGTTTCAGCAGCCCGCTTCCCTCCCAGTTTCCACATCTCGGTCACTATCCCGTCATCACCTGGTGCTCTGTTGTTCTTCAACTGGCTAATGTATGTCTCAATTTGATGCAGTGACGGTGGTTCTGAAGGAGGATTTTCTTTTTGAGGTTTACAGAAAGTTAGTCGTTGTGTTGGTTCATCGCAGTTTAGAAGGTTCTTGAAGTATGCAGCAAGTAACTCACAGTTGTCTTTGTTGTTGGTGATCAGTTTGCCTGTCCAATCTCTGAAGTGGAGGTTCATCGGTTTGTACCCTGTTATTTCTTCTTTAAAAACTTTGTAGAAATCCCTAGTATTGTTCTGTCTGAAATTTTTATCTATGTCCTCTAATCGTTTTTTGTCATAATTTCGTTTCTCTGCTCGAATAATTTTTGATGTTTGTTTTCTGATCTCAGTGAATGTGTTCCAGTCGCTTTCCTTTTTGCAATCGTTCCATTTTTTCCAGGCTGTTAGTCTAATCTCTATTGCTTCATCACATGTCTTATTCCACCATCTATGTTTCCTTCTTCTTGGTGGTTGTTCTAGTTCTTTTACCGTTTCTATCATTGCTTCTCTGAACTCGCTCCAGTTTCCCATCGTCTTTGTCTCAAGCTTTTCAACGAATTTGTCCCTATTGTCTGACAGAAATTTTGTGTCAATTCTAGGGATTTTTTTAATTTTGGGATTTGGTTTCTTTGGTTGAAATTTGGTTTTAATTTCCGTTAAAAAGTGGTCAGAATCTATTCCTAGTCCTCTTCGGACCCGTACATTCATAATTTCTCTATGGTTATGTTTGGTTATTGCCACATGATCCAGCTGATATGAGCCTAAATGTGTATTAGGGGAACACCAGGTCTTCTTTCTCCTTGGCAATTTTCTGAAGAAAGTTGACATTAGTTTCAGGTCGAGTTGTCTGCAGAAGTTGATGAGCCTTTCTCCGTTCTTACTGGTTCGTTTGTGTGCAGGAAACTTTCCTACTATTGCCTTGTATTTCTCTTCCCTGCCGACCTGTGCATTGAAATCCCCTACGAGTATTTTTATGTGATGCTTTGGTATTTTAGATGTTTCGTCCTCTAGTGTTTCCCAAAATTGATCCACTTTTTCTGGATTTTTCCTATTGTCCTTGTTGGTAGGTGCATGTGCATTTATGATGGTATAGCCTTTGTTTGCTGATCTGAATGAGAGAAGTGATATTCTCTCAGACGGGGATGTAAAATTTGTTATAGATTCTGTCAGGTTGCGTTTTACCATGAAAGCTGTTCCAAGAATACTGGCATTTTGTTTATTCTTTATGGCTGGTTTCCCTTTATAAATCCTGTAGCCCTCTGATTCAAATGCATTCTCATCTCTGTATCTGGTTTCCTGAAGTGCTAGCATGAGTATGTTGCGTCTGTTTAATATGTCCGTCAGTTGTTTCAGTTTTCCAGTTTTTAATAAAGTATTGATATTTAATGTGCCAAGAAGATGTTTTATTCCAGGCCTTATGCGAGAAGTTCTAGGAAGCTCCGACTCTTCCTCACATGATGTTCTAGGCTCTCCAGAATCCAATGGCCTAGTTGCATCACTGTTTCCAGTGATGGAGGATTGTTTACCTCCTGGAGTAGTTTTCCTATGAGTGTTTACCATCATGTCTTGGTTAAAAGTAAATTAGGAAGGGGTGTTAACCCCTTCGTGGGATGTTACATCTGTGATCGTATCGCCAGATGGGTTTTAACAGGCCGCCCAATATGGGAACAGACGCCCTTTGTAGCCGACCACTTTGGTAACAGACGCTACTGTGAATGACTCATCCGTCTTCTTTGCCGTTGAGATTAGTATCTTCATCCGCCTCTGAAGCCGTTGATCTTCTTCACCTGATGTGTGTCAGTGGCTCTTCCGCACTCTCTGCCGTTGGGAAGTGAAATTCCTCTTCCGCCGTCGAGACCGTTGGCCAGTCTTCACCTATAACCCCAGGCGGGAGCCCTAACTGGGTGCTACCATCCGGAGCGAGATGAAGCCAGGTTTTTTAACGAGGTTGTTACTCCTCCCCCTCCTCCTTCCCCAACACTTGTGAGATGGGGCCCCGGGCTTGGGACCGGCAGTGGCGGAGTGATATAGTAACGTAATATTTGTTTCTTGTATGTCATACGACAAAATACATTTCAGTGATATAGTGACGGAATATTTGTTTCTTACAGGTACTACAACAGAATGCTAACTAAGGAAGAATGAATCGCTGTTGTTTCTGCTCGTCTTCACGGACTGACGTATGAACAGGTCCGCAGACTTTACCCGTCGATTCCGGAAAATAGGCCCCACCAGGCTTGCTATCAAGAAACTAGTCAATAAATTCCAGCGCACTGGTAGTGCTGCAGATGAAAAACGTCCAGGGAGGCCGGCCATAACGCCAGACACCGTGCAAAGTGTGCAGGATGCGATCACACGTAGCCGTTCCGCATCTCCAGGAGACTTAGTAGGGAGCTTGGTACTCCTCACACCACTGTATAGAGAGTTCTTGTTTATGAGCAGCACAAACGTGCGTACCATGTCTAGGTCATTCACGCTTCTTTTTGTAGTTCCAATGTAGACTGAACCACCTGGTGTATTCAACGGATGTCGTACATCCCTTTGCAGATCTTAAATATTCAATTATGGGGTATAAACCATTTTCAGACCTACAAGGAAGATAAAAGAATATTTAAGATCTGCAAAAGATGTACGACATCCGTTGAATACACCAGGTGTATATAAAATTCCCTGCAGCTGTGGTTCAATCTACATTGGAGCTACAAAAAGAAGCGTCGATACTCGTCTGGTCGAACATAAAAGGAATTGCCGCCTAGGGGCACACGGAGAAATCGGCCGTAGCGGAACATGTGTACCAAGAAGGCAACCATGAAATTAAATTTAATGAGACTAGTGTCATCTCAAAAAACTTCGCACTATCATGCGCGCACATATAGAGAAGCAATCGAGATAGATCTCATCACAATAATTTTAACAGGAAAGAGGAAGCTGTTAAATTAGACAGAATTTGGACTTCTGCTTTACACCAGCGGAATGACAATCGATTCTTCTCTGCCAAGAATGTTGGCAATACCAGAGATAGTGTCGTAGCCGACGTCACGTGTTGTCTTGTGGTGCCCTCTACATTGCCTATATATACGGCGCTCCCTCAAGTTCTCATCGCAGTTCGCCACTCTACCTCTGCAGCTGTCTTCCGCAGGCGTAGATGAAACGTTAGAGGAAAGTTTTATAAATCGACCACGGCTTATGACCCCGGAAGTTTTCTTTGTTCTGTTCGTAATTCTCAGGACAAGGTTTGTATGAAAGAAAATTTTTGGAAAATCTACCGGATAATATTAGAATTTGAGAATAACTGAATGTACGCTTCCAGCTCGAATCATTTTCTAGATTCTCAATCAGCTTATTCATGCGCTACTCGCCAAGCAACCAAATACGCTGTAACGGAGCAAACAAATACACCAAGGAGGTTAGAAGAAAGGGAGGGCGTTGTTTGAAGCCAGGGATTAACTGGTATGTAGGGTTTAATTTTAAATCCGCTACACAGACCTAGCGGGCAATGTTGGCAACAGCCGTTGATTCCGGGAAATTACGTTACGTCGCTATTGGCCAATCGGGTGATAGTATACAATATCCAGTGAGATTTTGCCGATTTCTTACCAGTACTAAGTTTTTCGTTCATGGAAAGACTATTGATTTTCCTCGTGGTTATATAAGTGATTAGCATTTGTAAGACTGTTTACATAAGAGCCGGCCGCGGTGGCCGAGGAGACTGAGGCGCTCCAGTCACGGTCTGCACGGCCACCACGGTCGGGGGTTCGAATCCCCCCTCGGGCATGGATATTTGTGCCGCCCTTAGTTGTAGCTAGTTCTTAAGTAGTTTGTAAGTTTAGGGACTGATGACCCCGTAGTCAAGTCCCATAAGCTATTCAAACATTTGAAACATTTTTACATAAGAGAAGAATTTCACTCTTATACACGAAAAACATCATCTTCCTCAGTAGCCGGCCGCGGTGGCCGAGCGGTCTGCGGCGTGCCAGTCACGGTCTTTACGGCCGCTGCGGTCGGGGGTTCGAATTCCCCCTTGAGCATGGATGTTTGTAACGTCTTTAGTATAAGTTAGTTCATAAGTAGTTTGTATGTTTAGGGACTGATGAACCTGTAGTTAAGTCCCACAAGCTCTACAAACATTTGAACATTTTTCTTTTTAGTTTAATGTGTCTGAAACTAAATTGTTATGCGAATTCTCAAAATAATATCGTTTAGTATGAAGAGAAGACAACTGTCGCTAATTAAAATTTCATTGGCTGTCGCAAGCTTTGCCACGATTGGTCGGCTCGATTCCCACGCTCCAACAGCTGTTACCTGTGTCGCGGAATGTAAAATTTTACCGGTATGTAGCAATGTTGTTAATTGTTTTTCAATTAGAGTCCTAATAAGAGTTCATTACTCACTTACAAAGATCAACTGTATGGATTTTTATGCCTACCGTTTGATTATTCACCGAGACAAGGACAATCACATACTGAAATACCGCAGATTGTTTCATCAGTTCGCCGTTGATCTGTACGTTCGTGCAATAAAACCATTAAGAGTACGGACATTAAAGCTACTAACCTCATAGATAGAGCAGCTCGAAAGTTCTCTCTAATAACCCGTTTTCGATTGTTTTATCCATCCTCTTTCACTTCCATTCCCAATCCGGGTCACGATTGCAAGAATCTATATCTATAAATGTAAATGTCTGTTCGGTGTACGCTTATCACATCCGAAGGAGAAGACGCTGAGACCTAAATATTTGTACAGTTACTAATTTATACCTGAGGAAGGTTTTAGGCACGGTTTTAAAGCGATCTGATAGGTATTTAGTAATTTGAAGAATATAACGCGAAATGCGGAACAATAATTACTCTTTGAAAATTATATTTACTCTTTGAAAATGGTTTTATTGGTTTCATTGTTGCTTGAGGGTTGATAATGATAAAAGGGTGGAGTATATTGGAATGGAAAGTTATCGGTGTATATAAAATTCTACGTGTGTGTGTTAATATTTCGCTCTGCAGCGAAAACTAAAGAACGCAAACGAATGGTCTGTGTAATTGTTTCCAAAGTCTTCAGTTGTACACCATAGAAGTTACATGCCGATAGCTATAAAGGGGTGGAATATTATGGTGGTTGAAAGTCGTCAAATTATACAAAAAATTCGGACTGAAGGCCAGCGATGACGTTTGCGACTCTATAGCAAGAAGGTTACAGACAGCGAAACGTGATGCCACAGACCATATCTTTGGTCTATGCGTGCTAAAATGTCTTCAGCTCTTTCTCTGTAAGGATAAGCATACGAATAAGGAAGTAAGAATAAATAAATAAATAAAGCAGTAAAGAAGAAAATTCTTTTAATACAGCTCTTTAAAAAAAATCAATTTGACGTTTCGCGCATTATCTATCATCAACCAACACGCGAGCGGAGCCGCGGGTTTAAGCTAGTAATAAAGAAGATCAGAGAGAGGGAAAGGAGGAGATAGAGAATGGGGGAATTAAATGGATTTAAAAAGGGGGGTGCTAGGAGGGGGGATGAAATGGATATGGTATGGGGTAAGAGGGAGTGGGGTGAAGATACGGGGAGGGGGAGATGGACAAAGGAAGGTGGGAGGAGGCGATGGAGAAGTAGAGGAGGGAGGAGGGATAGACATAGGGAGAAGAAGAGAAGACGTTAGGGTATATATATCCAATACACATTAGCGATTGCGAAGCGTTGCTGGGTTTGCTAGTTTCTTATAAATTCTTCGATAAATATGTTTTTAGAAAGAAAGGAGATGGACAGAAAGAAAAGGGATAGGAGAAGTACTAACTCAAGGCAGCAATAAATAAATACTCGGGTAACGCCGGTTTTTAGCTAGTAAAATATAAACAGTTTCAATACACTTCCTGCCTCCGCTTGTGACTGTCCTTCCAAGTTAAAAATTATACGATACATTACGTTTAATATCCCAGTGAACATAAGTTAATAAGCCTTTGCGCGATATCAGAAGGAACGCCGCATTTTCCTGGCTGTCCAGTGGCAAAAGTTAGGTTTCACTCGACATGCTTTCGAACTCCACCCCGGCAGGTGTGTTTAGCAGACAACCTGACCAGATGCGCCTGAAGCCACTTGAACCCAGGGCCCTGACTCGTTGCTGGTATGCCGGGGCTCACCGCCACGCCCTGGAGCCGGTCCCTGGTGAACCTCTGGTGTACCCCCCCCCCCCCCTCCACACACACACACACAGGCAGCAAACCGCAGCACGACAGTCTGTGCCGCTACCGGTTCCAGAGCCTGCTCACTGCTGAGCAGAACGAAGCCACGCAATCGCCGCCTCCTTAGCACCTTGCACAACACCGGGCTGCAGATTCTCACCCTTGGACGCCAGGCGTTGAGCACAATACGCTCTTTACACAAAGACCGTTAAAACGGTTGTGACAAGTGGTCTCACACGTTAGGTCACTGTTACTCCCTGTTCACAAACTTTTCTCCCCCTTGAAGCATCTGAGGAAACCGGATGCCGAAATTTCGTCCCTGAATGACTCCGATCCCAGGGGAAGTGTGAAGCTGCAACATTTCGAAAGGGTCAAGCCAGTCATCTTTATTCGCAACTTTAAAACATTGAAAAAGTATTGACTGCAAAGCACATTTTTCGACACTAAACATACAAAGGTGACAAATTTTTTTCGACATTCAAACAAAATCGAAAAAAAATTTTAAAAAAAGATAAAAACATCATGTCAACAATCTAATTGGTGAAAATTCAGTACAACTACTAATGAATTCCCTATGTTGAAAAATGTCAAAATTGAAAGATACTGGTTAAATTGTGTGGAATTTCAAAGTATAATCCAGCGCAAAAATAAAAAAAATAAAAAAATAAAAATAAAAATAAAAAAAAATTAAAAAATGGCCATCACGCAACAACAAAATAGGTGAAGTCCAAACTGAACGTATCTGAAACTTTTATCCATTGTGTTGGAACCTCGATTGTATCTTGAAACAGGTTTCAGAAATTACTGCAACCAGTCGCCTTTTTTCTTCTTAATGAAGATTTATTGAACCGTGACCGGTTTCAAGCTGTCTAGCAGCTCATCTTCAGATGGTATATATACATTTAGTGCAAATTACATTTGTATCTGTGGCAGGGCAGAAAACGAGAAAAAAGTAAACACTAATTTTGGTATGCTACACTGAATAATTACAATATAACTCTGACTTCAAGACGTTACTTACGGTTATGCGTTTCACATTTAATTTGTAAGCGGACCAAATATGGACAAATTAAATGTGAAACGTATAACTGTAAGTAACGTCTTGAAGACAAACTTCTATTGTAATTATTCAGTGTAGCATACCAAAAGTAGTGTTTACTTTTTTCTCGTTTTCTGCCCTGCCACAGACACAAATGTAATTTGCACTAAATGTATACCGTCTGATTTTGAGCTGCTAGGCAGCTTGAAACCGGTCATGGTTTAATAAATCTTCATTGAGAAGAAAAAAGACGACTGGTTGCAGTAATTTCTGAAACCTATTTGAACATATCTGATATTAACTGTGAATGCCAGTATGGAAAGAAGGAAATATTGGCTAGACATCAATCTTCTCCGAGAGCTAAAATTAAAATTTTCTAAACATTCAGCAAAAAGGATGTTTGTAATCCCTAAAATGCGTACTAGTAGCATACAACCATTCCTATTATCAAACCAACTCGACAAAATGCAAACACAAAATTTAAATTTTCTGCTGCAATCAAGCCGGTTTTATTCAATTTTGTTAATAAAAAATTTGTAACCTGAAATTGGAAAGAAGTCAAACTAAAGTTCAAGAAACCGACATCAAACCAAAGTTCCTTTACAAAACTCTTTCATAAAAGATTGTAAAGATGAATTCTTGTAGTTAAAAGAGACATTCCAAAATTAATCAAAAAAAAAAAAAAAATCATGAGAACAACCAACTTAGTGCATTTGAAGATTTCCAAAACCACAACATTAGAACGTCTCATGAACGGTTTAAAATGTAATTAAAAATCTTTCGGCAAAAATTCTTTCCTTCAACAAGTAAAATGGACAACTGACATTCAACAATCAAAAACCTGTTGTGAATTTTAGAAATATGTAAAAAACAAGTTTTAAATTGTCTAAGCTTACAGATAGACTTCCACAAAAACTAATAGAGTTAAAAAATTACGGAACATCAGTGTAGTCTAAGTTCCCCATTAAAAATTACTCTTCATTTTCTGTGACTACGGAGCACTGAAGATGAAACAAAATTTCAGAAGGGAAATAGATACCAACGAAGAATATTTAGAACTGCTCAGTACGTTTGAGGTGGGGATAAACAAGACGGTAGCAGAAAGAATGGTACGAGCTAAAACCAGGAAAGCGTAACGTGAAACTTAAGCTTGCTGGGAAGAAATTTTCATCAAATGAGGAAGGGACAATTACAATCTACGTTATGCAGTATTCCAGGTTTATACCCCTCAGAGGAGACTATGTTGAAAATTAAAGTGAGCCCTTTTTATTTTATTTATTTTTTATTTATTTATTTATTTATTTATTATTTTTTATTTTTTTATTTTTTAGATTTATCCAACCGTCCTTTTTGTGCGGAGAGATGCATGAAACCAGTCTTTAGACTGAGTATCACGACTGCGTTAAACACGACGTGATAATTTAATAAATGGGTTAACCACGTTCTTAACCTAGCAGTTTTCCTCGCTCCAATGGTGTGTTAGTTTTCTCGCGAACAAAGTCTAAGTGCGCCTGCCGTGCTGTAGCCACCAAGCGGGAAATCCGGGTTCAAGCCCCAGTCCGATACAAATTTTCAAGTTTGCTGTTGAATCTCATTCAGTGCCCTGGAGCAGGTGATCTGTTGAAATATTTATACTCTTTCCACAATTTTTGGACCCCGAAATTGTGTTCTACATTTCCTCCAATTGCGAATTCCTTGAAACAGACTTTAAATCGGGGCTCATGTGTGATAACGACGTGGGCCACACTTCGACAGTCCATTCGATGACCCCATTCAGACTTCCCTTCTGAGAAGAATCGTCAGAGATACGCGCACATCAGGTCTCTGATAAAAAAAGGCCACTCTGCCGAAGTTCAAAAATGTTTGTTAAACTTACGGGACTTAACAGTGAGGTCATCGGTCCCTAAACTTACAAACTACTTATGAACTACCTTAGTAAAGACGACCCAAACCCATACCCGAGCGGGGGGGGGGGGGGATTCTAACCCCTGACCGTAGCGGCCGTGCAGACTGTGACTGGCGCGCCGCAGACCGCTCGGCCACTGCAACCGGCTCTGCCGAAGTCACTTTATCTGTTTATTTATATTTCATGTTCGACGGAATCGAGGAGCAAGTCTCCATGGTCATGTAATGAGTCAGTACATCAGATTGTAAGAAAGACGTAGTAACTGATAAAGTGAAACGTATAGTTATCGTAATCAAACGACAGGTGTAAGCAACAACGAAACACATAAATTAGCTTAATTTCTGATTCTTCCAGGAATTCCTGGACAGAATAGAAATAATGAGCCATGAGGAAACCTACTAAGCTTTTTCGTATTCTTTTGTCGAAGGTTCGAATCCTCCCTCGGGCATGTATGTGTGTGTTGTCCTTAAATTAGTTTAACTTGGTTTAAGTAGTTTGTAGGTCTAGGGACTGATGACCAAAGTAGTTTGGACCCATAGAATTACAAACGCTAGTTCCTAACATGTGGCGTTGCTGTTGTAGAAACTGCAGTGAATTAATGACGTATTTCACAATTGTATATGTTTTTTACTGTCATGTTTTTGCAGCTTGTTCTGCTGTGATGTTAAATTATAGAAAACTTTTTTATATTTCCCGTAATTAGCAACAGTTCTGCCACGTATGGTTTATATACATAGTGTAATTGACTTATCTTATGAGAGACTTTTAATGTTTACATTGGTCAGAGAGGATTATTTCGCTTTAAGCACTTTTGGCCATTTATCATATATTTGCTTCTCAGCCTTTTTCATCGATAAAGTCAATAAAATCAATTAGTAGATTTTTATGTTTTACAGCAGAAAACTTATACAGCTGCGACGTACGTGATTAATTCACTGCAGTTTTTACAACAGTCATGCCACATGTTAGGAACTAGTATCAAAACATCATAAACGTAAGTTATAAGAAAAATCTATAACAACATTTTTATATACGTTTTCATATTATTTAACTTGTAATGGGATGGAAATTGATTAATGTAATAATAATATACGCAAGCGCTTGATAATGGCAAAAATCTGAAACAGCTGTAGCATAGTGTAATACTGAAGTAAGAGCAGTGATCTGGAACTTTTATTACAATGCCCTTCAACGACGTTTATCACACTGCAGGCCCAACAATCAGGTTTGACAATAATATCCCGTCTCCGTATGGAGACTGAAAAAGTCCAATGAAAATCGTGGGTGCTATTTCCCAGTTTTTATGAAATTACTAAGAGTGCGAGCTGGTAAGAAGGGTGACTATTCACAACAAAGAAACATGAAGTTACTGCGACACACACACACAAAACAGAGCGCAAAACTGACTTTTTCTTATCGTCTAGTTTCGACTCAATGTCGGGCCATATTCAGGATGTTGCTCGGCTCCACACTATTTAGCGCTTTGGACTATTTTTATACATAAAAAAACTATCATAAGGGCGCTGTTTTCTCAAAGGAAACAAAAATGTTTCCAATATATATAACATGTTATTTATGATGCAATTGTTCCGTTGCATAACTCCAGACAGCTTAGAAAGGGACTGAACCATTTTGATACGGATAATATCACGAGTCCGTAGCAACTGGGGCGTTTTTTGTTTGTGGCGGGAAAAGAGCGTGTGGCGGAGGTTATCGAGTGTCTATCACGAGAAGGCGGAAGGCCCGGGATGCCATCTGCCGGTTAGTGAAGCCAACTGCGGGCCAGAAACTAAAGCACGCTATTCAGTACAGTTCCCCATTAGATCAGTTACTTGCAGGCCCATTGTTCAGAAACTGCGACTCCTCAGTATGATATGGAAAGAGTCTCACTAAAAATTATTAATCGCTTTATCAATAAGTGGCAACAAGCTGGCTATTTACATGGTTATCTTAAGCTAGCTTCTGCACAAATATACAAGGTGTATATATGATATTTAAATATCACGGAAACTACACAGCCGATCCAAAAAATAAATACAATACTAATTTGTTTCTTTCAGAGGGGGACATCCAATGGTAATATACTCGTCCCCCCCTCCATGTTCCGTTTAAACGTTTTTTCCCTTTCTTCAGCGCTGGCGGTGTAATCAACGGAATTGGAATGAGTCCACTATTGTAATTTATAACTTCTAGCTCAATATCCATTTAATATTCAGTGGCGTTGGGGACCCCACCTCCATGCTTTGACGATAGGACAGTACTTCGTGACTTTCACTTGTACACTCTACTTGCCGGCCGTGGTGGCCGAGGGGACTGAGGCGCTCCAGTCACGGTCTACACGGCCACTACGGTCGGGGGTTCTAATCCCCCCTCGGGCATGGATACTTGTGCCGTCCTTAGGATTAGTTAGTTTATAAGTAGTTTGTAAGTTTAGGGACTGATGACCCCGTAGTTAAGTCCCATAAGATATACAAACATTTGATTTTACACTCTACTTACAACGTTGTATACCTTCCACATATCGATCAGGGAACTACCCGATGCGCTTCTGTACCTGGGGTTCGAAGCGAACGTTCCCCTCCTTTTTCAATTAAAGCAAATGTTCAAATGTATCACCTTCAAATGTATATACGCGGCGACCCGTTCTGCAAATGACTGTACATAGGTTATAAGCATATCTGTGAAATGTCAGCACAAGCGTTACGTATGCGGCAGATCACATCTCAACGGCCTGCTGGCATATGCTGGTTTACTTTACCCTTTAAATATCCCCACAGAAATAATTCTAGGCGCGTCAAATCGGGTGATATAGCGGGCCACTTAATAGGGCCACCTCTGCCGATACACCGACCACTGTAAACATGGTCTACTACTTCGCGTGGTTTACTTGCGTAATGCACTGGACACTCGCCGTGCTGAAACCACATACGTTGCCGAACGTCCAGGACAACATCGTGGAATAGTATCGGTAGTGACTGTTCCAGAAGTGTTGCATGTTTGCGTCCCTCTGTACCATCAATAATATATGGACCTGTTTCCCATAATGCCACACCATACGTTGTTGTTGTTGTTGTGATATTTAGTCCGCAGACTATTTTGATACAGCTCTCCACGCTACCCTGTCTTGTGCAAGCCACCTTCATCTGACAACACATACGGCAACCCACATCCTTTTGAATCTGCTTACTGTATTCGTCCCTCGGTCTCCCACTACGACTTTTACCCAACACACTTCCTTCTAATGCTGTTGACAACTTCTTGATGTCTTAGAATGTGTACCGCCAAGCTTTTCCTTCTCTTAGTCAGCATATGCCAGAATCAACTGTTCTCCCCACTTATCATTAGTTACGTGATCTACTCATCTAATCATCATTCATCTGTAGCACCGCATTTCAAAAGCTTCTATCATCGTTTTGTCTGAACTCCTAATCGTCAACGTTGCACCTACGTACGGCTATCTGTATTGCTGAGGCACGCAAGCCACACCACGGCGGCAATGTCTGTGCTTCATGAGGGTAGCACCACACGTTAACCGACCAAATACGTTGACGGTCGACATGCTGTAACCAGTGGGGATTGTCTACATTCCAAGAATGCATGTTACGGTGGTTAACGCTGCCGTGATTTGTGAAGGTAAACGCATCGGAAAACAGTACCTGGCCAAAGAACGTAGGGTCGTTCGCATTTGTTGGAGAGCCCATCCACAAAACGCTTGTTATGGAAATCGTCTCCATGCAGATCTTGGTACAGTGAAACGTGGTATGGATGGTACCTATGATGATGCAGTATGTTTCAAATGCTACCGATGAACATACCAGAATCACGGTGTAATTGCGAAACAATTATCTATGCACTGTGCTGTACAGCGTTTTCATTAGTTTCCCCTGTAACTGGTTTACTTCATTCCGCTTGGCAGTCTGTACACTGCTACCAGACTTAAAGGCGTTCACAGCCTTGTAATGGAAAGAACAAGAGCGAACATTGCTTGGAAAACGTTCGGCATGCATGGCAACTGCTGCATCAACATGTCTCTCACATTTGCCGTAAATCAGGATCATTGCAATTGTTTCTTCTGCGGTTCCAGCGTACGTCGTCTACGAATGCGTCTTGTCTACGAATGATAGGTACGGTATATATATAGATTTATGCACTGATAAAAAATAAACACAGCTCTGGTGGTCCCTTAATTACAATGCATTATATATATATATATATGGGTCGCGAAACACAATACTGGTATAAAAGACCTTTATTTGTCCAATAAAAAATTCGCTTTTTACAAATTAAAAGCTAAGATCAGGAGATTTGTTAAATTGTTAACTCTTGGTAATAATAACCCTTTCCATATCTGGATTGAAACTTGATGGTTTTAGACTTAGACTGTTTTCTTCGCAGTTTATTCTCGTATTAAAAGAAAAAAAAACTCGACGATGCACTTCCCGTAAGTAAGTAATCGGGTGCCCTATTAATTCCTTAGAAGTATATTTTCATTTATTGGTGTACCATTTCTGATTTAAAATATGGTAGGGCTTGAGTCTTCAAAGAAAGTGTTAAAAGAACAATCATATCATAGTTCCATCAGGAAGTCTTCCTCAGATGCTGATAATTTTAGTTTTTCTATGTCATCCTCTACAAACTGTTTTTTATCCACAATTCATAGGAAATTCTCGAAATGTGACTACTGAACAAAGACCAGTTTTAACAAAGAATCCAACAGAAACATACAAGTATTTTACTATGCCTAACTTGAAAATATTAGTTCCGTTACAGCGCAAAATTGTGACACAGAAACGTGTTAAAACCTTGGATTGCTCAAGAAATCGCCAGCCAAGCTAGGCGGAAGCAGGTCATCGGCTGTGTTTGTAAATGCGACGCCAGTTTGTCGTGACGACAGCAGACGCTGCGTTGAAAGCCTACAGTCAGTAAACTGTTCACTGCGACAGACGACCAGCAGAGAGAGAGAGAGAAAGAGAGAGAGAGAGAGTATTCGTCAGCTTGTAAACATTTCATAACTACACGTAAGTCTGTCACAAGCATGAATAAGACTGAGGATATGTCAGCGGGTAAAGGGATCATTAAGTGAACGCTGCACTCACAAGTAGGACACAGTCGGTCATTACGAACCGTCCCATACGTCACAGCTTCAAAAAAATGTTCAAATGTTTGTTAAGCTTATGGGACTTAACTACGGGGTCATCAGTCCCTAAACTTACAAACTACTTATGAACTACCTTATCCCCCCGAGGGGGGATTCGAACCCCCGACCGTAGTGGCCGTGCAGACCGTGACTGGAGCGCCTCAGTCCCCTCGGCCACCGCGGCCGGCCGTCACAGCTTCAGCCCGCTTTTAGAAGTATAGCCACTTGGTTTTTGGAATCGACGATGCTCATGAGAGTAGTCGTCAAAATTCAAATGTTTGTAAATCTATAGGACCAAACTGCGTGGTCATCAGTCCGTAGCTCACAAACTACTTAAACCTAGGTAAACTAACCTAAGAACAACACACACAACCATGCCCCAGGGAGGACTCGAACCTCCACGGCGAACAACCGCGCGCTCCGCAGCGAGACGCTTTAGACCGCTCGGCTACTCAGCCGCGGCGAGTAGTCGTCGATCCAGTGATCTAATCACTGCATTCAGCTAATGTCTCAGATAAAGCAGTGAAGACTAGTAGCCACCAGTCGCAGCTAGGAGACGGAGTCCGGACACAACCACTACGCTTTGAACTGACCATCATCCGGGGAGATGGTGAACCGCTGTCTACCAACACAACGCTGAATATGGCTGATGCCTCAGGTGAACTTAGTCTTCATTGGTTGGTTACCTAAACGCCAATGATCCTGTTGACTAGGTAGCACTCTGGTGCTAACCCTGACAGCCGGTATCTAGAGTTCGTCACCACGGCATCCGATTCCAGTGGTTTCACGCGGGGAGCGACAAGCAGCTGCATAGACCAGAGGAGGGACCGAGGACTCCTGCTGGCAGTCTCTGTTTCGACTCCCAGATGTCGCGGCGCGGACACCTCCGTCCAAACTGCACAGCAGCCGGCCCATAGAAGAACGCAGCGAGTCGGCGAGCTAACGCGGCTGATCTAGCCACTGCCGACCCAGCGTCTACATCGCGGAATCTTGTATTCAGTTGAATAAAATCTAATACTGTTTTACTAGTGTCCACTGGCGCTCCACGAGTTTTCACGCCTCATCCTGACATAAAGCTGGGAATCTACCGCTCGGCCCCAGCAGTTCACAGAAACTTGAAAAATTAATACATATCCATTATTATTTAAATAAAAATATTGTTACTTTCCTTGGTGGGGTAAAAAATAATATCGTGTAACTAACAAGTGTTATAAAACACACTTTTTTTCGCGTCTGTAAGACGTTTTACTTCTTTTATTTTAAAGTCGTCTGGCGAGACACGTGAGTGGATAACACGAACAACTACTGACCCACGACACATAATTTGCGAACCACTGATATGAAGCTTAGCCGCGATGGAGTAGCCGAGCGGTCTAAAGCGTCTCGCCGCGGAGCGCGCGGTTGCTCGCCGTGGAGGTTCGAGTCCTCCCTGGGGCATGGGTGTGTGTGTTTGTCCTTAAGTTAGTTTACCTAGGTTTAAGTAGTTTATAAGCTACGGACTGATGACCACGCAGTTTGGTCCGATAGATTTACAAACATTTGAACATTTTGATATGAAGCATACTGCTGACAGCTTTCCACCAGATTCATCGCTTTTAGCAAAACATTGTAATAGGTGACTTACTATTCTAATAAATAGCAACTTCGGGGTAATTATTAAAAATGTCTTTTATTGGAGAAGACAATCAGCCTGTCATTCAAAAATGTTCAAATGTTTGTTAAGCTTATGGGACTTAACTACGGGGTCATCAGTCCCTAAACTTACAAACTACTTATGAACTACTTACGAACTAGGACGGCACAAATATCCATGCCCGAGGGGGGATTCGAACCCCCGACCGCAGTGGCCGTGCTGACTGTGACTGGAGCGCCTCAGTCACCTCGGCCACCGCGGCCTGCAGCCTGTCATTAACCAGCATCTGTGAGACAGTGATTCGTAAACAGTAGCATTCCGGAAATGGACTGGAACGTCCACAATCCTAAGTTTAACACACCGTTATTCCTTAGGGATGAGTTACAACGACTTTTCCGCTCCTGTGTCCGTCACTAGTTACTCTGATTTCAGCTGTTGAATGGACAGCCATTACTACAACGACACCATACCGTCATCAAACTACGATAAACGAGAAGGAGGGACAGAGGCCACATTAAAGCCCACTAATAGACGCCGGTGCACTGTTGATCAGATGGAGGACGTCGGTAATATTTTCCGGGTGAGCGGCCACGACAGACGGGGGTCGCGTGTTGGTTTTTTGTCGAGGCCTGAACAGCAGGCTGTAGGCTGGAGGCGGGTGTTTATCTAATCAGGGGCGGCGGCGAACGGCTTCCCCCACACATCCGGGCCTCGCCTCGCTCTCCTCTCTGCTGTGCCGGGCTCATGGGATCTCTCACGAGAACACACAACACACTGACCTCAGGAAGCTCGTCGATTTCCCGCTGGTACTCTGCTGTTCCTTATTTCCATAAACGATTTAGGGGAAAGTCTAAGTAGCTGTCTTGCAGATGACGCCGTCATTTACAGTCTAGTAAAATCATCTGAAGATCAAAACCAATTACAAAACGACCTGAATAAGATATCACTATGGTGTAAAAATTGGCAACTGACTCCAAATAATGAGAAGTGTGAAGTCGTCCACATGAGTACGAAAAGATATCCGTTAAACTTTGTTTACAAGATAAATCACTCCAAAGTGAAGGCCGTAAACTCAAATAAATACCTAGGAATTACTATTACTTCAGACTTAAACTGCTGAGAACACGTAGGTAATGTCGGGAAAGGCAAACCAGAGACTGCGTTTTACTGGCATATTCCTTAAAAGATGCAACAGAACTACTCTTTAGTAGTTCTGCATACACTACGCTTGTCCCTCCTTTTTTGGAGTATTGCTGCCCAGTGTGGAATCCTTATCAGGTGGGTTTGGCGGAGGACATCGAAAGAGTCCAGAGAAGGGTAGCTCGTTTCGTATTGTCACGATTCAGGGGAGACAGCGTTACGGGAATGATACAGGATCTGGGATGGGAATCATTACAACAACGGCGCTTATCGCTGTGGCGTGGGCTACTTACGAAACTCCAATCGCCAACATTCTCCTCCGAATGCGAAAACATATTGTTGACTCCCACTTACATAGGTATAAATGATCATCAGAATAAAATACGAGAAATCAGAGCTCGAACGGAAAGATTCAGGTGCTCTTTCTTCCCGCGCGCTATTCGAGAATGGAATGGGAGATAAATAGTATAAAGGTGGTTCGATGAACCCCCTGCTAGGCAGTTAAATGTTATTTGCAGAGTATCCTGTGTAGATGTAGATGTAGAATCCAGTCTCGGCAAAATTCAGTGCACTCATAAGTTTCATTGGAGCAGAAACTCTTAAGATATCTTCTCCTGATATCCTAGTGCTAGCGACGAATTTCTGCCCTCAACTTCAGAAGGATACTTGGTTTGTTGTTTCAGAAGGTAAAACCAGTGAGATGTCTGTTCGTACTGTACGCAAAGGTTATGTCACAACTAAGCTGATGGTAAAACGGAAACAAGTTTCTTTAATACATTTGAGTTGTTGTTATTCCCTAGTGTGCTACAAGATGGGAAGCTGTATTTTTAGAAAACACAGTCTCGATCGCAAGAGAATTTTTACTGTTCTTAGGCAACCGGTTTCAGTCTGCTAGTGAGACCATTTTCAGACCATCTTCTACTGCAATACAGTAATATTACAAACATTAAGAATATGTAGCTCATGTGGTGTCCTAACCACCAGGCAAGGTTCGCACCACACAACGGAAGAAGTAAGAGACGGTCGCTGCCAGCGACCCCCAATGAGATCGCAAGGTGGCCTCACGCCCTCCTGAGGTTCGCAGCGCCACCGCCAACCGACGTTAGCTAAGCAAGCTATGTGAAGTGAAAAGTTAGTTGTGTGGTTAACGTGCCCTGGAAGAGTCGACTACAGGAAAGGTTGTCTGTATTAGTACGTGGCCCGCTGCAGACTGTTTTAAGTTTTATTGTATTTACTCAAGTCACGGAGATCTTGTCTACTATTTAATGTTCAGTTATACATGAACAGTACATTGTACCAAGTTTGATTTTTGTTACTGTTTTCATGATACAGCAGTGACTGTGAAAAGATAAGTACTGTTATGTTCTTTTGTTTCCACTATGGAAGAATTTCTGTGTAAAATAAAAGTGTGTTCTGTTTTGAGTGTCTCAGCCAGCGCCCTTGCCAGCCACTTGCACCTTCCTCAAATTGCCTGTGAGCAATCCACGCCAGAACGATAATAGGAACTGACTGACGACGAGAATGCACGAATACATTAGCTCATACCCACACAATTATTAAGTATCATGTAAAAATTTGAAGTAAATCGACAAGAACTTTTCGAGATCTTTGCTTCCACTATTTCTTCTTCACATATTACTCTATTTCTTTGAATAGTAAATAAGAAATATCCGTCAGAATGTTTATTAGAGAATCAGGTTAAAAAGTTTTATTGTATCGTGCTAGAAATTTTAGAGATTTTTCCTAAATATGTAAATAACACCTTGCCTTTATATAATAGTATCGAATAGATACATTTGTTTATATAGCACACATATCCAAATATATGTAGCCAAATTGCATCATCAACATGTACGTACATACTTCGCAACCAACCTTGAGATGTGTGCCGTAGTCTACGTCGTACACTACTCGTGATTTCTTTGTCTGTTCCACTGTCAGAAAGAGGGAAAACAGAATGCTTGCATGCCTCTATACAAGTTGTAATTTCGCTTTTCTCTGTAGTCTTGAAGCAAAATGTAAGTCAGCGGCTTAGTTTTGATTAGAGCATCGTGTAAAGAAATCTGTCAAGAAGTTTTTGAGATTTCTGCTAACAATGTTCCGTGCTTATTTATTATTTATGTCTGTTTATTCTGTGGTAAAGGAGATGTTCGTTTGGTGTAGTGAATAAGAACCTGGAGTCGTAAATAAAGGGTCACGGGTTCGATACTCCCGGCGTTTGTGCATTTCAATTTAGATATAGCATTATAGTTCCTTCTATATGTATTGAGATATAATATTCCAAAAGTTTCCGGCAGTGTATATATACTGCGTAAACCTCTGGCCAGAGTTAGTTATTTCTTCGCTCTCGCATGTGAGTCCTTGCTGATTAAATCAACGCTGATTTTAAACCAGTATGGAGTAAATCGTGCATAAAATTTTCGAAATATTTGGTAATAATGTTAAACAACAGCTTCCCCTATTACAGTAGTGTTTATTAAATTATAAAGCAAGTGATTCTGGACAATGGGACTGGCAATGAATTGACGTGTTCTGAGCGCCAATAAAATGCTGTTCCCTGGGCGCCGGTCATATCTACAAATAGGTTAATTAAAAGACTTTATTTCTTCGTTTTGTTAATTAAAATTTAATGGTTATCTGTCGTCGGATTTTATAACCCCTTTCATCGATAAACGAATGCGCCAGACACAAAGAGCAGATCTTGTGCAACACTTTACTGTCGCTTTTTGTGTCCACTGCAGTTGAATTGTATTAATTGATATTAGATTAAGCCGCACACGTTGTGCTGTTGATTAGTGTGATACTAAATGAATGGGAATGTAAATGAAAGAATTCCTTCGATCAGAGAATCACCGACAAAACACATTAATTGAATCAATTCCATGTTTTGAGTTCCCGCGGCTAAGTGGAATCAAAGGGAAGGTAGATAAAATGCTTTTTTCAGAATATCATCATTTATTGTAACACTAGTGAACTGATGAAATTTTTTGTTTGTCTGTTGTCTAAACAAACAGATTATCAGACGACTCTGTTGCGTGTGACGTATAATTTGTCTTGTAAAAAGCAGTCGTTTTGAACATTCTGGCCGTTCTTCTCGCCTTCTAACTTCCTCTATCCATCCAGCTCCTTCTCCCTCCTCCCCTTACCAGCTCCTCCACCTCCTCGGTCTCTGCATTTCCTCGTTTCCTGATCATAGCTTTTGAAAATTATGAAATTAATGATTAGGAACATACTTCGAATTTTTTGCTAACTGACCAGATGGTTACTCTTGCAGAAAAAGGAGGAAGGAAGGATTAGATTTTAACGTGTCGGCGACAGCGTCGTCATTAAAGACGGACTTTGCTTATGGTGTAATCTAACTTTATGTGTAAGCACCTAAACCTGGAGTTACGCAACTATTTATTAGAAAACATGTCTTTTTTCAACGGATTGGATTGATGAGATGTAAGATAAGAAAAGTATGATCAAGAAAAGTATGATTTTTGCATCATATAGACAGTGCGCCATGTATCAGCGTACTTAGTAACATATGTGTTAATTAGGTAATGACTTGGAATATATATTTTACTCATTAACGTTTGGGATAAAAATTATATATATTTTTATGAAAATAAATCGTCATGAGAGTGGTTGAGCCCTCACAGTGAGCCACCTAGACCTTAGGCTATTCATATATTTGACCCATTGTGAGGGCTATACTACTCTCATGAAAAAAATAATTTTACAACATTATGCATAGGCCTATATATATTAGTACTTTTAGATGGTTCTATACTAGGGATAGACAGACGCCTTCACATGTTTTACGATAATGTATAGGTGGCAATACATGTACTTAAATACATATATGTAGTTATGTTAGACCTTAATTACATACTGATGTTGAAGCAGAATTGCACTCTTAATATATGTAATTTTATTTTTGTCACATTTTACTGAGTACTGTGTTAAATGTTTTAATATGCATTTTTAAATATTTACTAGCGGGTTGGAACTGTACATTCTCAAGTACTGCTGTGGCAGCTGACTTTGCTTTTTTACGACAGTGAATTTATTTTACCAAAAAATTTTAACCCTGCAGCAGATTTGATGTTGTAGGTATTTTTGCTGTCTCTGTGACAGCATATAATGTCTGTAGCATAGTTCTCCTAATAAAATTCCTCCATGATCTCCTATTAATGCTAACATTACTGCCTCGTCTAATTTTAAGCCTTTTACTTCAAAATCAGTACTCACCAAATCTAAGTACTTTCACCTAGGTCTCCTCGACTCATTTTACCCACCACTGCCGAACCCATGAGCCTCTTAGGTAACCTTGCCTCTTCCAGGCGTGTAACATGCCACACCATCTCAGTCTGTTCGCTATAACGGCTACATCTATGGTGTACTTTCCTAGTTTTCTTTGATTTCCTCATTATTGCGTTGTTCCCATCTATTAGTAGCTGCAATCATCCTTGCTACTTTCATATCTGTAACCTCAAACTTATTAATGAGGTACTCTGCGTCCACCCAGCTTTCACTCCAATACAACGAAGTTGATCGAAAGGTAGAGCGGTGCACTGCTACGTTAGTCTCTGTACTGACTTCCTTCTTGCAGAAGAGAGTAGCTCGCAACTAAGCGCGCACTGTATTAGCTTTGATACACCTTGATTCCAGTTCTTTCACTTTGTTGCCAACCTGTGATAAAATACATCCTAAGTACTTGAAACTGTCTACCTGTTCTTTGTTCCTTCTATTTGGCACACAATCTGTTTAAATCTCTCTCTCCCACAGACTTTCCTTTCCTTTTGGAGATGCTGATCTTCATACCATAACCCTTAAACCTTTGATCTAGCTCTGATTGCAACCTTCCAATCGATTCTGCCATCCTAGCTAAGTCATCTGCATATGTGAGAGCCGTAGTGGAGTAGCCGAGCGCTCTAAGGTCCCTTGTTGCGGAGCATGCTGTTGCCCGCCGTCGGAGCTTCAAATCCTTCCTCGGGCATAGGTGTGTGTGTTGTTCTTATGTTCTTTGTGGTTTCCCTCTATAGTTATCAGTTTTTTAAACGTTGCCATTTCAGTACTATTTCTCTTCCTCCTGCTTTTAACGATAATATTCAAGCTTAGAATCTCAACATACATCAGCTTTTTTATGTATTTTTATAATGTCATAGCAATTCCAAAGAAAGCAAGTGCAGACAAGTGTGAAAATTACGGAACTATCAGTTTAATAAGTTATGGTTGCAAAATACTAACACCAATTATTTACAGACGAATGGAGAAACTTGTGGAATTCGACCTCGGGGAAGATCAGTTTGGATTTAGGAGAAATGTAGGAACACGGGAGGCAATACTCACATTACGACTTATCTTAGAAGATAGGCTAAGGAAAGGGTAACCTACGTTTTTAGCATCTGTCGATTTGGAGAAAGCTTTTGACAATGTCAACTGGAATACACTCTTCCCAATTCTGAAGGTATCAGGGGTAAAATATAAGGAGCGAAGAGTTATATGCAACCTATACAGAAACCAGACAGCGGTTATTAGAGTCGAAGGGCAAGAAATGGAACGCAGAGGTTGGGAAGGCAGTAAGACAGGGTTGTAGCCTTTCCCCAATGTTGTTCAATCTGTACATTGAGCAGACAGTAAAGGAATGGAAGAAGAAATTTGGGTCAAAGAAAATAAAGATATCATAATTTAATCATTTGTTTAAAAGCCATCACGTATGTCTATTTGTTGAGGATAATCTCAAAAGTACTACACGAACTTTCATGGGTTTCCACAGGTAAATTGAGAATAACTTGCAGAGTAACATAGGCTTCATTTCATCAAAATCGGATCAGAGGAAGGACTTTGTGGTTACTGTTGTTTGCTATGCTTGATTTTCCGCGTAGATTAGCAAAGGTCCGATAGAGACACTGTTACTTACACAGTATACCCAAATAACTAATAGATGGCGATGCTGCGTTTTTTATTCTCATCAACTAAGGCGTGATACATTGAAACAAGGGCTACGATTTGCCTTAAGGCAGCGGTGTAGTGTACTGATATTGGCAACGACCGTTGAATCCTCTTTGAAAAATCAGTCACGTATAATGAGGGGAATAATTATTTGTGTTGTGATAATGAAATAAATAATTAATGTTGTTCCTATCAGTAAATTAATGATCCCCCTAAAGCAAATATTTCGTTGCCAACGTTAAGATACTAAACCACTGCGCTTGCAAGTAAAATATAAACCAGGTACGACACAAAAAAATAATTTTTAACTAGCTAGAGAGGTGCTTTAGTGCACCAAACATCTAATAGACGCCGCTGCTGCGTAATAAGTATGGCGTAGTACAGCAAGGAACCTTACGTCTTTGACAGAATTAAGCGCCGGAATCTTACCTCTACGAATACCAACAAACATTGAACAGAGAGTTACTGATGTCGCTTTGTGTATTAAAAACTTAACATTTGATTCTTTCGGTAGGTTTAATTTATGTTTAAAATATAACATTTCTTCATGATTATCGATTGTTTTCATTTATATAAGAATTCTTTGCAAAGACAATGCAATATGTGTAATTTGCAAGGGGTAATTTGTTACGTGTTTTCGGTGAGTTTAGGTACCGTACATTTAGAAATGTCTAGAAAACGTTCCAGTCTCTAAACAGACACAAGCGGCTAAAAAGCTAAGGATTGTGCGGTTCGAGAAATCCGTTTAGGATCGTGCAGCTCTGGAACATCAAGATCCTACTCGCGAGACAAGATGTAAGAGATAAAATCTCTCGCAGTACACAAGAGGCTAAAAAAATGAGGACTATGAGGTCAGAGGAATCCAATGAACAACATGAGGCGAAACTTGCTGCACCTCGATAACATAAATATAAAAGTAACTCTCTGAAAATTCCTTCCATTGGCGAGGGGCGACGTAACAGTGATCAGTAACGTCATCTATTGTCTCGCTTCTAAGATCCTATCACTCACAGAGACACCCGCCGAATTTCTCAGCGTCTCGCAGAGTTTCTACAAGATCTCTCGAAAACATGACGTCATCATGGCAACACTACGGCCTTTATTTCACGACGGCAGTCTCACTGTCTGTCACCACAGAGTAGGAATATCTATGGAGTGAACTTTGCGTTCTGTGCATCGTCACAATATTAAGCTGGAATTACCACGTGATATTGAGACAAATTCATTCTTTCCACACATTTATTTGCTCTTGCCATTGGTTTGTACCGCACTGGCTGCAAAGAAGCCCCACCTCCTTTTCGCAGAGCAACCACATAACATGGAATAACATCTAAATAAATGTGTCACAGAAGCAACAAGAAAGTTGAGGAAACGTCGCTAAAAGGGCCATTTACACATAGTCATCCGTGTTAACCAAACACAACAGAACCAACATAAAGTCAGCAATTCGTAGATTTATCCCAATACCACGTCACATTTCTACCTTAATGTTGAGGACACAAAATGTGTTCTGCGCATCTGAATGCTGACTCCAGAGATATTTCTACTCCGTACCTGCCACTATAATATCACAGTCTAACATAAACAGTCGCGACATGAAATTTTAGCTCGTTGGTGTAAGGTGTAAGGCGGAAACGGTCGACTGGGGGGGGGGGGGGGGGGGAATCTGAGCAGTTGGAAAGGCCGTGACGTCACGGAAATTCACTGCGCAGCCAGGGAGGCGTTTGTGTATTGTATATGATAAAGTTAAATTTAAGAATAAAATGTAATTGAGACAGAAGTGTCACAGAGTTTCTAAAAGGGTTTTGTATAACAGGTCTAGTAATGTGCAGACATCCTTCCTATCAAGTACATATTAAAAGTTATAATGAAAATACGGCAGTTTAGTAATTTGTTAAAAATTCATAACTTTTAAACCATTTAAGAGACAGAGGTGGGCGAGGGCTCATATAAAAGGTCTCAACAAGATGCATCACCTGATATGCTTACATTCGACGTAACATAATATTGATCACAGGAAACCTGATTTACCAATATGATTCTATAACTTTCTTAATAACATAAAGTACAAGACAGATACATGACCAGCATAGCAGCGTTTGTTCACAGGTGTCGAATTAGAAATGATTATAGCACAAAATCACACACATTGTTCAAATTTACTTATGCATGTTTTCTTTGTTTAAATAATTTGTATGTAATCGTAATCTTTACCTTTACCAGATTGCTGTTCTATGATTTTTTCCGTTTTTTTTTTTTTTTTTTTTTTTTTTTTTTTTTTTTTTTTTTTTCTTGTCTATCCCCCCCCCCCCCCATAGTTTCGCCACTGGGTCCCTCTTTAACAACCGCTGCGAAGCACGGGCATATAAGCTAGTAAATAAATAATTTTACAGAACATCAGGGATTATTCCTTTTTGATAATAATCGGTACTTGACATTTCGTGTATATGTATATTATGATCTGCTGCAGCTACTAGGGCGCTGTTACGCGATAGTGTCAGCAAAAGGGGAACTATTCCCGCCTGCGACACCATTTTTTTTTTTTTTTTTTTTTTTTTTTTTTTTTTTTTTTTTTTTTGCGGTGGATGTTCGTTTACTGCGTGTGCCCGCAGAAAGCATATAAATCAGAGTTTTAATTCGGAAAGAGGTGCACTTTGGTTGGAGCGTCAGATTTCAGTGGTGCGATATGGAGCAGGGCGAGAGGCGAGTGGCGACGTACATCACTGGAAAGCGAGTTCATGGCACGGCGACGCGATGGGACAGGAATAACACCGCCTGCTCTGGACTGGGGAAAGAAATAACAGAAACGTAATCAACGGGGGAGGCTGCAGCGTGTGGAACTCGGTTTGCCGTGCGGAGAAGTAATTTCCCGGACAGGTCGCCGGCTCTATCGAGCCGCGTCCGCCGTAAAGAAGGGAAAGCGCCGGAAAAACGCGATATCTGCCGCCCAGGCTCATTCAATTTGTCTGCGGCCCGAATACTTGGCGCTTTTTGTCCTCCCGTTCGCCCCGAATTTTGTCTGATTCGCCCGCTCGTGCAGTAGGCGGTCACACACCTTCCTCTGTCCGGTTGATTTAATATAAAAGTCCTTATATTTTTATTTCATAACTCTTTCAGACCTATCTTTAACCCATCCTCGGAGCAAAAAATTAAATTCGCACAGGGTCTTCATAAGACGACACGTAGTCACCAAAATTTATGATACTGGACGACAGAATCGTACATGTAACTTTATTGGACTGTCGACTCCGGCTGGATAAAATATGTTAAATTCCGCGGTTGTGGCAGGGAGCGGCTCTCACGTGAGTATACAAAGCTTCGATTGGCTAAATTAGGTTTTATCACTAACTTCGTTGCCCTCCCCCCCCCCACGCAGTCTTGAGCAACAGTTATCACATCTGTTGTAAAGGTTCTATTTTACTGAATTTAATAATAATTTGTTTCCTCAGTGATCTTAAACTATGCTCTTTAGCGGTATTTATTAGTTCAATCTTCATTCCCCGCACGCCAAAACGTGAATATGGTCATGTGGCCTGCAGTTTTATCAGTCCGCACCTCCCCTGTTTTTAATATTTCTTACTTAGGAAACATTTTACATATTTTTAGTTAACTTCTGTTTTTTTAAACAGGTTTGTAAATTTCTAAATTTCCCCCTTTCGTCTGCTGATGCCCAGAAGGGGTGAAACCCGTCATGTATAAATAAATGAAACATCGTTTTATGCAACCGATACTGTTTTTACCAAAATATTTATTACAGTTACTGTGCCAGCACCACAAAAATATGGAGTGGTGTGGTTTTAGATATAGCTGGTGCCCGGCACGTTGTTGCTGCAGAAGAAATAATTCTGCAAATAACATTTGAAGTTTGGAAGTGTTAACTTGTTTAATTACGAATGCTGGAAATAAATCATTTTATACTCGATAATAAGTACATTTACTTAAATTTCACGATACATAAAGAAGTATAAATGACATAACCAGTATCCGGTGCGTTGCTAGCGGAAAATCTGCGTCAGTCCAGTCTTACGTTAGTTCTCTCTCTCTCTCTCTCTCTCTCTCTCTCTCTCTCTCTCTCTCTCTCTCTCTCTCTCTCCTTGTCCACCTCCTCCTTTCCGCTTTCTCTCTTTGTTTATCGCATAATCTCCCGCTACCCCTCAGTGCCAATCTCCACCTTCCCCTTTCTCTACCTTTGACTTACTGGTCTCTCTAACTCCTCCATCTCCACAGTCCACTACTTCCTCCATCTGTGAAAAATTATATAACTCTGTTAACTTTTATAATTCAACAATCAAACAAAAATTTGGAAGGCTTGCGGAAGGTATCCCATGTATTAATTCGGGGTATAAGCTATCTTCACTGCACATTTCATTCAATTCCGTCCAGCCGTTTCACCGTGAAAAGTAACAAACGTGTTAACCTACTGTAAGGTACTTTCCGTTATGCACTTACAGGTAGCTCATACGTCAACCTAGGAAATAAGCTATCTGCATTCCAAATTTCAGTCAAATCCGTCCAGCTGTTTCAGCGTGAAGAGAAACAAACGCATTAACCCATTTTAAAGTACCCTCCGCCACGCAGCGTGCGGTGGCTTACGAAGGTAGCGCATGTATTAATGCAGGGTGTAAGCTCTCCATTCAAAATTTCATTCAAATCTGTCCATCCCTTTCAGCATGAAAGAGTAGCAAACATACTAACCCTTTGTAAGGTACCCTCCGCCTCGCACCATATGGTGACTTACGAAAGGTAGTCCATGTACTAATCAGGATATAAGCTACCTCTGTTCCAAATTCATTCATATCCGTACAGCAATTTCAGCGTGAAGGCGTGAGAAACAAATTAAGTAATTCTAAAGCAACCTCCGCCGTGCACCATAGAAAGTTAATTTCAGTATGCCTATAACCATCGCACGAGTACGAGCAATGAGTTGACAAAGTTTTATCACGATATTTTTAGGATCCTAAAAAAAAAGACTGATTTCCTTTTACAGAATTAGGAGCCTACAACTGGTGTCAACCATTCCTGGATGGAGCTCTGACATAAATAATACGCTAGTTTCACTTTACTTACCATTCCACCCAGGAATCGACGACGCCTGTTTTAGGCTCCCAGTAGATGAAACTTCTGTTTTAGGGGCCCGAAGTGGCTCCGGTGTGCCCCTTCCTTTTGTCATTCTTGCAACGACAAGATGATGAGCTTTTCCAAGCTGCCGCGGAATAGGCGTGCGCACTGAGGCACCGTGCTTCGGTGCACGCGGCCGATCGCCGTGGAACTTCGAGTTCTCCCTCATGAGTGTGTGTGTGTGTGTGTGTGTGTGTGTGTGTTGTCCATAGGTTAATTAGTTTAAGTTAGTTTGTAAGCCTAGGGACTAATAATCAAGCAGTTAAGTCCCATAGATCTACAAATATTTGAACATTTTAGTTGTTCCAGTAAGATAATGTTGTTTCTCTCTCACACACCCATACACACTGCACGTGATACTCATCGTGCTCTGCAAGATGTGCAGTAACGTATACAGCCAACATGAGCTCCGGATATGTCTCCAATCAACCACGTGACGTCTACCCACAATTCTTGCGTAACAGGGCGAGCAGGCGTTGAATAATGTATCCCAAGACAGGGTTCCCTATCTGTATAATCGAATGGATGCCAGTCCAGCATCAGCGCCAGCGTGGCTGCCCTTGGAGGCTACACTGCGTTCTAATATGGGTGCTTCAGCAAGGGCCAACACCTGGTACCTCAGTACTGATCCGTAAATGCAACCGTTTCATGTACTCCATATGCACTGTTTAAGCAACAAATCCAGAGTAAAAACTCTGAAAGGATGTACTTAATTTTTTTTTTTTTTTTTTTTTTTTTTTTTTTTTTTTTTTTTTTTTTTTTCGGCGGCATAGGTCGCTTTTCTGTATCCAGACCATGTCAAGAAGTAGGGGAAGGCGGGGCAAGATGGGGAAGCTAACTTTAACACCTTACAAAAGGAACAAAAATAAACAAACCAAAATAATTTTGATTATCATTTATTTATTTAACTATTGAAATAGAATAACATGCAAAGAAACCTTCAAGCTTGTTACATTTCGTTATATATATATATATATCTCGACTGGAAAAATAAACTACAAATTCTCCTTTTTTTTCGCACATGTGAGGTAAGACGGCGGACTAGTATGAATTCATCTTTAAAGCTTATATAAAGATTGGAATAATGACAATATAAGGTTTCAATATTTGGTTATATGAATTGTAGAATCAAGCACTTTTTTCATTTAAAATCAAAATATATCTTGAACTACACACATTCCAAAGTGTTTTACGCTCTTCTTCAGCGCTCAAACTTATACCCGATTTCATCAAAATCGGTTAAGCGGTTTAGTCGCGAAAGCGTAACACACGGAGCTTCTTTCGCCGTCTAACAACCGCCATCAGAGTCCTTGTTTTTCAGAGGGCTTTCCAAATCGTCGGATCGAAAGCTTGAAATCGGCAGACGCTGTTGATCCCACACTGTAGCCGTCGTTTACGAAGCGATTTTTCGATATCCCATCCGTTAGGGTGTGTAATAGGGGATGAAGACTTTATTGAAAATGCGTTGCTATTAAGACCAATTTTGAAGCTAGACCTACAGAAAATCGAGGTTGGACTCTTGGTGGGAATTCAAAAAGTGCGTGTTTCAGTATTTTTGGAAATTTAAACACTAAGGGGGTAGAGCGGGGAAAGAATATTTCTTCAGCTTCTGAGGCAATTTTGAGGCTGGAGGTTGGAGTGCGTTGAGTGTATGTGAGCTTGGGTGCTTTGCTTCTGCTTTTGTGGAGGTATGGTTATGCAGTTGAGTCCGCTACACCTCAATTATTACGACTAGACAAGACTGTACTCTTCTTGGTAATACTGGGTTTATAATAGGGGACATTGGATAGACTACCTACAGGAGAAACATGATACCTGGAAAGGTGTAATTCTTATCTCTCACACGTATACAAACAACCGGAATATCCGGCGTTACCTGGGTGAAGTGGTGCTTAAGATTATCGCAAGGTACTCCCCCACCCCCTTCAATGCACGACATGAAATTTTAGGTACACGGTAACCTTCCTCTTTTTCTTCATGAAGATCGGAATGAAACAGTAGATTTCGTCAATCTGTATGAAAAAGTATCCTCCGCCATGCACCTTAATTCGTCCGTATCGTAAAATAGAGGGTGTCTCACGAAAGACGCCTGCCAGGCATCCACGAATCACGCAGTGCAGTACCCCGCCGCTGCCGCCGCCGCCGCCACGGCATTCGCCGGCCACGGCATCGCCCGATTCTCGGACTCTTTTGTGCTGTGGGCGCATACACTGAGTTAAAGTCTAAAAAACATTGCCGTTTGAGTAACCTAAGCTTACCTTTATTTACAGTAGATGATCAAAATGATGTCCCTCTATGGAAAGAGCGGCCTGACATCTCTTGAACACATTTTCGAACACTCGAAGAATATCGGCTGCCGAAATCTGGAAAATAAGTAGTCGAATCCTGTCTTCCAACTCTTCGAGTGTATGGGGATTGCTTGCATACACCTTGTCTTTTAACATTCCCCAAAGATAAAAGTAACAGGGATTTAGATCTGGAGAACGAGGAGGCCAGTCAACTATACTATTACCAAAAACACTTCGTATTGCTGCCACAGAAGCATTGGCAATGTGTGGTCTTGCATTGTCCTGCATGAAATAACCGGACAGCTTCTCGTTGGGTGAAAATTCTTGAAAAAATGGATGCAGGATATTGTTCACATGCCTGTCAGAATTTATTGTTTCGTGTAAAAATATTGGCCCATTTATTCGCCTCGCACTAAGTGCACACCACACACCAGCATTCACATCACGAAGAGGTTGTTGATGTAACTCTTGTGGATTTTCTGAGCTCCAGCGTCGATTGTTCTGCGAATTTACGTAGCGTGACAAATGCAGCCATCCTTCATCAGAAAAATAAAGCATCTCAGAATAAACTTCCCCATCGTGCACAGACTGTAACAGGTAGTTACAGTAACGACGTCGAGCAACAGTTTCTGAGTTCGTGAGTTGATGCACTACCGTTATTTTGTACGGCTTCAAATGCAGTTTGTGTACTCCTCTGTGAGCAGGTGCTCTTGACACACCAGTCCGAAATGCCAAACGGCGAAGAGATTTTCTCGGGCATTTTTCCAACGCCTCCCCTATCTCGTCTAATTTATTTTCGGTTAGAACACTACCTCCTCTAGGCCTTCGTTCGTCTAACACAGATCCAGTCTTTTGAAATTTCTTCACTAATCTGCGTATCAAGGATTCATTGCGAACATGAACACTGGGAAATTTCCGTATGAATTCTAGCGGACATTCCACATGCGATTCTGTTTTTGCATAGTTTAGCACAAGAAACATTCGTTGATCCTTCGTGTTTACCATACTGAAAGGAAACTCCACAGCAAACTCAAAACAAAACACCCGAACACTGTGTCACGCAGTACAGAACACAAGAGCACGGTGTTTCTACCTGACGACAGTAGGGCCGGACTGGCGCTGTTGCCGCGTGTCGCAGAACACGCATAGCGGCGACCGGCAGGCGGAGCGGCAGCAGCCGGCAAACGCGCCGCGCAACTCGCGGACTTCTCACAGGCGTCTTTCGTGAGACACCCTGTAGTTTCTTAGCTGACGTCTTCTACCTACAAACTGTATATCTGCAAATTTTCATATTCATTGCTGCAGCAGTTTTCAAGATTTCGTGTTTAGTCAGTAAGTGTGTGAGTGACCTTTCACTTTTATATACACCGGGTGATAAAAAAGTCACTATCAATTTGAAAACTTAATAAATCACGGAATAATGTGGATAGACACGAAAAAATTGACATACATGCTTGGAATGACATGGAGTTTTATTAGAACAAAAAAAAATAAATAAATAAATAAAAAGTTCAAAAAATGTCCGACATATGGCGCTTCATCTGATCAAGAAAGCAATAATTAGCATAACAAGACAAAGCAAAGATGATGTTCTTTACAGGAAATGCTCAATATGTTCACCATCATTGCTCAATAATAGCTGTTCAAATGTTTGTAAATCTATCGGACCAAACTGCGTGGGCATCAGTCTGTAGCTTACAAACTACTTACACTAAGGTAAACTAACCTAAGGACAACAAACACACACACACACACACACACACACACACACACACACACACACATGCCCCAGGGAGGACTCGAACCTCCGACGGCGAGCAACCGCGCGCTCCGCAGCGAGGTGCCTCAGACCGCTCGGCTACTCCACCGCGGCCAACAATAGCTGTAGTTGAGGAATAATGTTGTGAACAGCACAGTAAACCATGTCCGGAGTTATGATGAGGCATTGGCTTCGGATGTTGTCTTTCAGCAACCCTAGAGATGTCGATCGATCACGATACACTTGCGACACCCCAAAGCCAATAATTAATCGCACGGTCTAAGGTCTGGGGACCTGGGAGGCCAAGCATAACGAAAGTGGCGGCTGAGCACACGATCATCACCAAATGATGCACGCAAGATATCTTTCACGCGTCTAGCAATACTTTTGTGTGTGTGTGCGTGTGTGTGTGTGTGTGTGTGTATGTGTGTTAATAAAAACACATGTCATACCTCTCTACTTACATAATTCCGTGATTTATTCAGTTTTCAAATTTAAACTGACTTTTTGATCACCCAGTATATAGAGATCAGCAAATGAGGCGGCATTAACGCTATCCATTGTTTTGACTAGAGAAAGAGGCAAGATTCCAAGCAGAATCTAAACAAATAACTTAATAAATGTGGAGGTTTTAGCTGAAAGCATGCGTTGAATCCTGTATCCTCGTGAATGCATTCATGTCAGTAGAACATTCATATTATTGACATAATTAAACACGGACACTGCACATAGTATTCAAAGCCAAAAGAAGGCATGCGACATTTTCAATGAACGTTCAAGGGTAGTACACAATGTGTGGCATATGAAACTTTGAGCTGTTCTGGAATATGTGCACGTATATCGCAAGGGTTAAGGAAACCACCGCTCGCATGCATGCATGTCTGATGGCCATTTTCATTGATTACACCGTTAAATACAGGCAATGGACTCTCTTTGCCGTGCAATATTTTCTTCCACAGTACTAGTGTCTTGACAAATTTTTCCAAACATAATGACTAAGTGCTACTCGTTGGGCAGTACTGTCACAATGTTATGTTTAATGTGTGTGCGATTCACCACAAATTAACCACAAGGAAACTGTAAGTAGAAAAAGCTTTCTAAACAGTCGTTATTAACTCCATAGAAAGTTTCACCAATAACTAAAATGACGCGTGTTTATGCATTACAGTAAGCTCAGCAGAATGGATCTGGAACTCACACATCTAAAACATGAGATATAGCACAGAAAAAAACTTCATGAATCGCGAAAGGTTTTCCATAGCATAACAAATGTTCGTCTGGTCCAAGAGCAACTCCTTCATGAGCCGGGAAACGTTCTCAATGCTAAGCTTTCCTTGCCTTGAATTGGAACTAAAATAAAAATAAAAAAATTTTTAAAAAAGGACTTATTCTTTTTATTCTCCACTCCGAGGAGTGTGAGCTTCTTACCAGTTTCGGCATACGCCTTACAACCAACAAAAACCTCCCGAAAACCTTGGTAGGAACCGGGGGATTGGGACCAATTTCATTTATCTTTAGGACGTTGCCCCAGACTACAAATGGATTATTGGGAGAGCACGAGTGCACTCACGACAATCAAGGATCGGACGCCCGAGTTACTCTCGTAAACTCGTAGAGATCAGCTCGACCAACAGTGGCCAAGCTTTCACCCTAGAGGAACGAAAGGGGCGAATATTTATTTGATGTTACTGTCGGAACCCCTGAGAGATTTTCGGAACGCCTGCGAGGAAATGTGTGAAGAAAACGGGCTGCTGCGCTGTAGTGGCCGCGTGGTCTAAGGCATCATGCTACGAAGTGTGCTCTCGCTCCCGACGGAGTTTCGAGTTCTCCTTCGGGCACGTGTGTGTGTGTGTGTGTGCATGTGAGAGAGAGAGAGGGGGGGAGGGAGGGAGGGAGAGAGAGATAGCTCGTTTGAGTGTTGTCCTTAGTGTAAGTTGGCTTAAGTAGTATGTAATTCCAGGGACTGATCACCATAACAGTTTGGTCCAATAGGTTTAGAAACAGTCGTCCCCCTAGGGGGCCCACAGTTCTTTTGTGGGTACGTGTGTGGCGCGCACGGGGCCCCGAGCCGGAGCAGCCTTTCTTCTGCCCCAGGCTGCTTCACTGTCCCTCCCGGTTTATGCCTTCGCCCGGAGACGGGCATATTTCGTGAGCTACTGTGGTTCTTGTTGTGGTTTTTCTTCCTTCGTTCCTTCCCTTCTTACCCTTTGTTTTCTGTCTTTCTCTCCTTGTACTCTCCTAGCCTTCTCCTCATTAGTCTCCGCTTCGGCGTTTGAGACACTTCTTCCTTCTTTCTCTTCATTTCCTATCCTCTTCTTCTTTCCTCCCTGTGCGTGTCTGAAGGCCGACCCACGCATTATCGTGCGTAGCAGGTGACGGGGTAACGCGTAATTCCCCGCCCCGGGTAGACAAGTAGGGCACGTACGTACCCCCTGGTAAAGGCCAGGCCCAGGGAGGGGTGATTACCCGAGCTGGTACCTTCCGAACGTGCCGATTGGTCCCTCCGTCAGTTCTCGGGAGGTGTGACCTGAGGTGTGAACAATCACCTAAGGCGGGTAAGCCCTCGGAGAGGGCCCCCACTAGGAAGGAGCGCGCCATCGGAGACGCCGGTAATCACGGGGGACACTTCCGCGATGACTTCCTTATCTTCTTTCGTGACGTTGACTCACAAACGTAAGTTGGACTCGCCTCAGCCTAAAAAGACTCTGCCTAATGTGCCTAAATTTCTGGTTGTCTCTCGCACCGACGGAAAGGATTTCAATTCTGTCAATCCTTTCGTTATACAGAAAGGTGTAGATGCAATTGCTGGCCCTGTTAAAACCTGTTCACGTCAGCGCAATGGCACATTGTTGCTGGAAGTGGACAGTGCCTTCCAAGCCCAAAAACTTATACGTACTACGTTGTTGCACACGTTTCCCGTTAAGGTAGAAGCACACCGCACACTCAACTCGTCAAGGGGGGTAGTTTTTACGAGATCCCTTGACGGGCTGTCTGATGAAGACATCCAATCGTATATGTCCGATCAGGGTGTGACAGCCGTCCACAGGGTGATGAAAAAGGTCGATACCCAATTGACACCGACTCGTACTGTGTTTTTGACGTTCGACAGAGTTGACCTCCCGTCGAAGGTCAAAGCAGGGTATGAAGTCATCTCTGTCCGCCCTTATGTGCCTAACCCAACGCGCTGTTTTCAATGCCACAGGTACAATCATACCCGTGAACATTGCCCAAATGCAGCAAAGTGTGTCACTTGTGGTAGGGACGCCCATGAGGGGGATTGCCCACCTCCGTCCCCTCACTGCCTAAACTGCAACGGTGACCATGCGGCTTCCTCTCGCGACTGTCCTGTATACAAGGATGATAAGGTAATCCAGCAAATCCGGGTTACGGAGAAGGTATCAACATCTGCCGCTCGTAAGTTGTTGGCGAGTCGAAGGCCCACTGTCCTCCCAGCGGGTACATACAGTAAGGTACTCACCTCACCTCGACCTACCAAAGATTCCAGTACCCAGACATGTGATTTCACTTTCGCTGACACAGTTGTGCGATCCGCCAGCCCGAAGATTGCCCGTTCCACGTCCCCGCTTCCTCCTGCTGCTTCTAAGGTACAGTCTTCGTCAACATCTAGTAAACCGCGGGCACCTAAACAAGATGCCCGGACCTTGAAAAAGGAACCCGTCCGCGAGGATTTTCTGCGTTCTCAGGCTTCCCAACCGTCAACTGCCTCTTCCCGCCGTCACTCTTCCAGAAGAGCTGACAAGAAAAAGAGTTCCTCTCCTTCCCCGCCGAGGCGTGACCCATCTGTCGCGCCGTCCAACAGTTGCCGGCCTCGGCCGTCTTCTGTTTCACCGGGACGCTCCGTTTGCCGGGCGCCCGGCCCTTTACCGGCGGTGGAAACTGCCCCTCCTGATCAACTCAGGGAGGTGGCAGGCGCGTCGGTCGAACCTATGGACCACGACCCTTTGCCCCTGGACAGCGATAGCAGTGCTCCCTCGAAATCCGGTCCTCAGCGGCCGTCGAGGTGACCCCGCTCGCTACTTGGTTTTTATCCTTATTTCTTCTCTCATTTTTATCATGGCGCTCCTTCAATGGAACATTCGCGGCATTCGTTCTAATCGGGAGGAGTTAAAATTACTCCTTCGATTGCACTGCCCGCTTCTAGTCTGCCTCCAGGAAACTAAGTTGCGTCCACGTGATCGTGCAGACTTTCCACACTACACCTCTGTGCGGTTCGACCTGCCACCTGTGGAAGGTGTCCCAGCCCATGGAGGGGTTCTGATGCTCCTTCGAGACGACGTCTATTTCCATCCCATTTCCTTGCACACTCACCTACAGGCAGTTGCCGTCCGCATCACCTTATCCACATTTACCTTCTCCCTCTGTAATATATATTCGCCATCGTCATCTGCCCTTACTAGGGCAGATTTGCTAAACCTTGTTGACCAGCTCCCTTCACCTTTCGTGTTGGTAGGCGACTTTAATGCCCACCACCCCCTATGGGGCTCTCCGGCACCTTGTCCGAGAGGCTCCCTTTTGGTGGACATTCTCCACCACCTCGATCTTGTCTGCCTCAACACCGGTGCACCGACCTTCCTTTCTGACACAACACACACTTATTCCCATATAGACCTCGCAATATGCACTCCTCAGCTTGCCGGTCGGTTTGAGTGGTATGCACTTTCTGACACGTACTCGAGTGACCATTTCCCTTGTATCATCCACTTCCTACATCATTCCCCATCTCCACGTCCCACCAGTTGGAACATTTCTAAAGCCGACTGGGGGCTTTATTCTTCCATGGCTGTTTTTCACAATCAGAATTTTCCCAACTGTGACAGTCAGGTCGAATACCTCACAGAGGTTATCCTCACTGCTGCTGAACGTTCCATACCTCGTACATCCTCTTCTCCACGTCGTGTCCAGGTCCCTTGGTGGACTGCAGCCTGCCGCGACGCGCTTCGAGCCCGGCGCCGTGCTTTACGCACCTTCCGCCGCCACCCAACTTTGGAGAATTGCATCAATTACAAACGTATGAGAGCGCAGTGTCGTCGTATCATAAACGACAGCAAGAAAGCTTGCTGGACAGCTTTTACTAGTTCTTTTAACCGTTTTACTCCCTCCACGGTTGTCTGGGGTGGCCTACGCCGTTTGTCCGGCATCAAGGTCCACTCCCCGATTCCTGGCCTGACCGTGGAGAATGCGGTCCTCGTGGACCCAGCTGATGTTTCAAACGCATTGGGTCGTTTCTTTGCGGAGGTTTCGAGCTCTGCCCATTACCACCCTGCCTTTCTCCCTCGCAAACAGGTAGAGGAGGCACGGCCGCCTTCTTTCCGTTCTTTTAATCGGGAAAATTATAACTTCGCCTTCACCATGCAGGAGCTAGATCGTGCTCTCGCCCTGTCCCGGTCTTCTGCTCCCGGGCCCGATTCCATTCACATTGAAATGCTGAAGAACCTCTCTCCTGCGAGCAAGTGCTTTCTTCTTAGTACCTACAATCGCATATGGACTGAAGGTCATGTTCCCACAAGTTGGCGTGAAGCCATTGTTGTCCCCATCCCCAAACCAGGGAAGGACAAACACCTTCCTTCCAGTTATCGTCCTATTTCTCTGACGAGCTGCGTCTGTAAGGTGATGGAACGCATGGTTAACGCTCGGTTGGTCTGGCTCCTCGAATCTCGCCGCCTCCTGACTAATATCCAATGCGGTTTTCGTCGACACCGCTCTGCTGCTGACCACCTCGTTACGTTGTCGACCTTCATTATGAACAACTTTCTGAAGAAGCGTCAAACAGTAGCCGTGTTCTTCGACTTGGAGAAGGCATACGATACCTGTTGGAGAGCGGGCATTCTCCGCACGTTGCACACATGGGGCCTTCGGGGCCGCCTTCCTCTTTTCATTCAAGCGTTTTTGGCGGATCGCAAGTTCCGGGTGCGGGTGGGCTCTGTTTTGTCAGATACCTTTTGCCAGGAGAATGGGGTACCACAGGGCTCCGTCTTGAGTGTGGCGCTCTTTGCCATTGCAATCAATCCGATCGTGGACTGCCTTTCAGCCGACGTCTCCGGATCTCTTTTTGTTGACGATTTCGCAATTTATTGTAGCGCCCAGCGGACGTGTCTCTTGGAGCGTTCTCTCCAACGCTGTCTTGACCGTCTGTATTCCTGGAGCATCGCAAACGGCTTCCGATTCTCCACTGAGAAAACTGTGTGTATCAATTTCTGGAGATACAAGGAATTTCTTCCACCTTCTCTACGTCTCGGCCCTGTTGCTCTCCCTTTCGTGGAGACTACAAAATTCTTGGGACTCATGTTGGATCGGAAACTTTGCTGGTCCACACACGTGTCCTACCTGGCTGCCCGTTGTGCCCGATCCCTTAACGTTCTTCGTGTCCTCAGTGGCACGTCATGGGGAGCGGATCGTACCGTCCTGCTTCACCTTTACCAGGCCATTGTTCAGTCGAAGCTCGACTATGGAAGCCTTGTATACTCTTCAGCACGGCCGTCTATTCTCCGCCGTCTCAATTCTATCCACCATCGTGGATTACGTTTGGCGACCGGTGCATTTTATACCAGCCCTGTTGAAAGTCTGTATGCCGAGGCTGCTGTATTACCCTTGACCAATCGACGTGACATACTCTTGTGTCGGTACGCATGCCGCCTACGGTCGATGCCCAACCATCCATCTTACAGATTATTTTTTGACGACTCACTCGATCGCCAATATCAGTTGTCTGCGATTGCCTTGCTTCCACCGGGAGTTGGGTTTCGCCGCCTGCTACAGCGGCTCGATTTTACCCTTCCGTCCACCCTTCGGTTGAGCGAAAGCCCATTGCCACCGTGGCATCAGGCCCAGGTTCACACACACCTCGAACTTAGTTCGCTCCCCAAGGAGAGCACTCCGGATTTGGTATTCCGCTCGAGGCTTGTCGAACTCCGTTCGCGGTTCGATAATGCCGTATTTATTTACACTGATGGTTCCAAGAGCACTGCCGGTGTCGGATCTGCCTTCGTCGTCGGGGACAACCGTTTCCAATACAAGCTCCCTGACCGGTGCTCAAACTTCACGGCTGAGCTTTTCGCCCTCCACCAGGCCGTTTAGTATACCTGCCGCCACCGCCACCCTTTCTATGCCATATGCTCTGACTCCCTAAGTGCCCTGCAGAGTCTTAAGGACCCTTTCTCGAACCATCCTCTCGTGTATCGGATCCAACGCTCCCTCCAGTTGCTGGCTGATGACAGCTGTCACGTTTCTTTCCTGTGGGTTCCTGGCCATGTGGGTGTGCCCGGGAATGAGGCCGCCGACACAGCAGCCAAGGCAGCAGCTCTTTTGCCTCGCATGGCTACCTTTTGCGTCCCATCGGACGATGTTCAACGGGCTCTTCGCCGGAGTATCGTGTCGCAATGGCACAGTGTGTGGCTTTCACTGTACAATAATAAATTGCGAACTGTCAAACCGATCCCGACCGCTTGGAGGACATCCTCACGCCCCTCTCGGCGGGAGGAGGTCATCCTGGCTCGGTTGCGGATCGGTCATTGCCGTTTCAGCCACCGTCACTTGCTGTCCGCCGAACCTGCACCGCTATGCTCCTGCGGTGAACTGTTGACAGTGCGACATGTTTTACTGACTTGTGTTAATTTTAATCACCTCCGTGTAGCCCTTCACTTTCCGTCTACTCTGGAGGAAATTTTAGCTGATGACACACGAGCAGCTGCTCGAGTTTTGCGTTTTATGAACTTGGCCAACCTATCCAAGGATATTTAACCCTTTTAATTGTCTTTTATCTTTCGTTTTTAGCCTCTCGCTGATGTTCTGACAGTCACCATTTTTTTTTAGATCATAGCGATTCAATGTTCTTAGCTGGGCGCTAATGACCATAGAAGTTGTGCGCCCTAAAACCACAAAAAAAAAAAAAAAAAAAAAAAAAAAAGAAACAGTCGAACATTCCTGGAAAAGACGTAACATGAGACGAAATAATTCATGTCCCTTGCATCGCGGTAACCCCGTGTAGAGGACGAACCTTTGCAATGATAGTCGAGACAAAAGAAAAATCGCAGATGGCGCTTTGCGTGTTCCAGCAAGAGGCGTACCAAGACTGCTTCCGGAAGTGGAACGGCATTTGGAGCGATGGATCAGTCGTGGAGGTGAAGCGAAGGTGAGCGTAGAAAACTTTGTGGACGAAGTTCCGGAATTTTTTTAACAGACCTCATATCCTGAGAGGAATGCAACAGGCATTCATCGGGGACAACGTACTCGGTTCAGTTACTGAGAAATTCTTTGAGAAACTGACATACTTGAGACCCTATCCCGTACGCCCCGAACTTCGTTAGCAGCCTGCATACTCGTTCATTTACTCAGATACACATCATCATCATCATTAGAGACTGATTATGCCTTTCAGCGTTCAGTCTGAAGCAAAGTACCTCTAATAAAATTCCTCCATGATCCCCATTCAATGCTAACATTGATGCCTCGTCTGATGTTATGCCTCTTACTTCAAAATCATTCTGCACCGATTCTAAGTACTTTCTTCTTGGTCTACCTCGACTACTCTTACCCTCCGCTGCCGAGCTCATGAGTCTCTTAGGTAACTTTGCTTCTCCCATGCGTGTAACATGACCCCATCAGCTCAGTCTGTTCGCTCTAACTGCTTCATCTATGGTGTTCATTCCCAGTTTTTCTTTGATTTCCTCATTATGGGCATCCTCCTGCCATTGTTCCCATCTATTAGTACCTACAACCATTCTTGCTACTTTCATATCTCTAACCTCTACCTTGTGAGTAAGGTAACCTGTATCCACCCAACTTTCACTCCCATACAACAAAGTTGGTCGAAAGATAGAGCCGTGCACTCTACCTTAGTCTTGGTACTGACTTCCTTCTTGCAGAAGAGAGTAGATCTTAGCTGAGCACTCACTGCATTAGCTTTTCTGCACCTCGATTCCATTTCATTCACTATGTTGCAATCTTCTGATAAAATACATCTTAGGTACTTGAAACTGTCTACCTGTTCACCCGTTGTTCCACCTATTTGGCACTCAATCTGCTTAAATCTCTTTCCCACTGCCATTACTTTCGTTTTGCAGATGCTGATCTTCATATCATAATCCTTGCTCCTCTGATCGAGCTCTGAAATATTAATTTGCAACCTTCCAATTGAATCGGCCATTAGAACTACGTCGCCTATTTTAATCCCGCCCTGCCAGTCTACTGTTTTCAGCATATGATCCATGAACAGTATGAATACAGTGGTGACAGGTTACAGCCTTGTCTTACCCCTGGAACTACCCTGAAGCATAAGCTTAATTTGCCATCTACTCTAACTGCTGCCTGAAAGTCTACGTAAAGCCCTTTAATTGCCTGCAGAAGTTTGCCTCCTATACCATAATCTTGTAGCTTCCTCCGAGCTAAGCCTTTTCGAGATCTATAAAACATAGATACAATTCCCTCATAGCACAGATAATAAAGATCCAAATTATTACCCCTCAGGGGCTCAGCATTAATTTGCTGAGTACGGGCTTGGCGAACCCGGGGTCCTGAGCTGTGGGCTGTGTCGCGCCAACAGTCCGCTACACCGTAAGCTCTGTGCGTGCCTCAACGACCATCGTTCGGCGCGACGGTGGAACGTTGTACGTCTCAGAGCCCGGGGATCTTGGCTTAATCGCCCGGGTCGCGAGGACGGTACAAACCTCTATAAAAAAACCCTCAATCTCAAGGTGTGCTACGTGCCGAGGAGATGCATGGCTGTTGAGGTTGAACAGCCGCTAGCGAGCAACCTCTGAGGAACCTGCCGCACCTCAGTTGTATAAGGCTTACCCAGGCAAGCGGGGCTCTGTCTGGGTGGACCTCTTTTCCCTAGCTGCTCGTGGGACGGAAATGAAACGAGCACTAACTAGCGTGGGCCGTCGCAAAAATGCCGTTTCTAAGCGAGGAAAGTCCGATTTTGATGCAACAGTATACGACCCTAAGACGTTCCCTTCCTTGGCTACGCCATGGGAAGAGCGCAAAACTTTACGCAGTTCAGATCCCTACACGCCGCGATATCTTGTCTTTTCCCGGACTGATGGAGACTCTTTCTTGTCCACCAAACCGCAATTCTTCGTTGACCATCTCGAGGACAAGTACGGTGAGGTGGAGTCATTCTCAAAAATGAGAAGTGGGGCTGTTTTGATACAGACGGCTTCCCCAGCCCAGTCCAGGGCATTATTGGCCTGTGACAAGCTGGGTGATATTCCTGTCAGTGTCACGCCCCACAAGACCCTCAATATGGTCCAAGGTCTAATTTACCATCGCGACTTATTGTCGCAGTCCGATGAGGAGTTACAGACCAACCTGGAACGCAGAGGAGTTCACTTTGTAAGACGTATTTATAGGGGACCTAAGGATAGCAGAGTTGCCACCGGTGCGTTCATCCTGGCCTTTGAGGGCGATACACTGCCCGAGAAGGTCAAGGTCATGATCTACCGGTGCGACGTCACACCGTATGTCCCACCCCCTATGAGGTGCTTCAGGTGCTGGAAGTTTGGGCATATGTCCTCCCGGTGTACTTCCAGCCCCGCGTGCAGGGAATGTGGACGTCCAGCTCATCCGGACACTCCCTGCACGCCACCTCCCGTCTGTGTGAACTGTAACCAGCTGCATCCGCCGTGCTCCCCGGACTGTAAAGTCCTACACAAAGAAAGGAAAATTATGGAAATTAAGACCTTGGACCGGTTATCGTATAATGAGGGAAGGAAAAAATACGAGCGTCTCCATCCGGTGACTATGAACAATTCCTATGCTGTAGTAACGTCGTCCCCGCGCACTACGGGTACGACGTCTACCAAGGTATCGCTTCCGCCTGTGGGCCCTAGAGGCCACAAAACTACCACTGCCCCCTCGTTAGGTGGGGGCAATACTCCATCTGCTGCTGCAGCACCTGTTGTGGGGGCAACTTCCCCACAACCATCGGGGACACCAGTCCCCAACCCCCAGCCGGAGAAGCAACAGCTTCCTCCGGCACCTCTCCCTCGGAAGGGGTCCTTCGGGACGCTCCCTTCTGGGGAGTCCCAGGGTGCGCCAGTGGATCCCAGCCTTTGGCTGAAGGATCCGAAACCTGCTGGTCGTCGGGCTTCTGGCTCTTCGATGGCCCCTGATGTCGCTCCCATGAAGTCCTCCCAGCCCTTAACACCAAAGGGCCAGCGTGAGGGCAAAAAGAAAGTGAAGAAGAAGAAGAAGAGTGACCCAAAGGAGGACTCCTCGGCGATTCGGAAGGAACGCTCCATCACATCTTCGGCCTCTGAAGATGAGGTGGAGATCCTCGCGTCGCCTGAGGATCTCGCCATACTTGGGTCGCCAGAACCAATGGTTCTGGACCCTGCAGAGTCTGCGGAGTTGGCAGCAGGTGCCACTGCTGAATAACCATTCAACATCTTAAATTATGGATATTCAGCACGCTGCAAAAGACATCTTGCAGTGGAATTGCGGCGGTTTTTTCCGCCGTCTGACTGAGCTGCGGCAATTACTCTGCCACTTCCCTGCTATCTGTCTCGCCTTGCAGGAAACATGGTTCCCCGTCGAGAGGACCCCAGCCCTTCGAGGCTATCGGGGCTATTTTAAGAATCGAAACTCCTACAACAGAGTTTCCGGCGGCGTGTGTGTTTATGTTCACATTTCAGTCCCCAGTGCTGCTGTGCCTCTGCAAACACCTCTAGAGGCAGTCGCTGTACGGCTCCGGTTATTACGAGATTTTACGATATGCTCTGTCTACCTTCCACCAGATGATGTCGTCTCTCCCGTAGACCTCGCTGCCTTGGTCGCCCAACTTCCCCCACCCTTTCTTCTTTTGGGGGATTTCAACGCCCACCACACTCTGTGGGGTGGCACACAGACCTCGGCTCGGGGTAGGGATGTTGAGTCTTTACTATCAGAGCAGAATCTTTGCCTTCTAAACACCGGTGCTCCTACTCACTTTAGTGCAGCGCATGGTACTTATTCTGCAATAGACTTGTCTGTCTGCAGCCCTAGCCTTCTTCCACATCTCACCTGGAGGGTCCACGACGACCTGTGTGGTAGCGACCATTTTCCTATCTTCGTGTCGCTCCCACAGCGTTTGCCTGCCGACCGCCTGCCTCGCTGGTCCCTCCGTAGGGCTGACTGGCCAGCCTATTCCGCAGCTGCTGTACTATCCTCAACCTTTCCAGCTGATTTTGATGCCGCCGTTGAACAGTTCACAGCGGCCGTTGTTTCTGCGGCCGAAAACTCTGTCCCCACGACGTTCGGTTCGCTCTGTCGTACATCGGTGCCCTGGTGGTCACCGGAGATCGCTGAGGCCATCCGGGAACGTCGGCGAGCTCTACAGCGCCACCGACGCCACCCTTGTGTCGAACATCTCGTGGCCTTCAAGCGTCTCCGAGCACGAGCCCGGCGACTGATACAGGAAGGTAAGAGGGCTTCCTGGGAGAGGTACGTCGCCTCCATTGGTTCCCGCGCTTCTCCTTCCAAGGTGTGGTCGCAGGTTCGACGCCTCTTTGGGCACCGCCCACCGGTGGGAATTCCGTGTCTCAGCGTTCAGGGTACGCTCTGTACTGACCCCGTCGCCGTCGCTGAGCACCTGGCGGACCATTTTTGCCGCATCTCAGAGACTTCTGCTTATGGTGCAGACTTTCGCGCCCTTAAAGGACGAGCAGAGAGACATCTGCTTTCATTCCGAACGCGACGTCGGGAACCATACAACGTCCCGTTCACTGAGTGGGAGTTTGAAGGTGCCCTTACTGCATGCCCCGATACCTCCCCTGGACCCGATCGCATTCACAGTCAGTTCCTCCGACACCTATCAGCGGACGCCAAGAGCCAACTTCTCGCCCTGCTTAATCGGATATGGCTGGAGGGTGTTTTTCCGTCCTCGTGGCGGGAAAGCATTATCATTCCTGTGATTAAGCCTGGGGCAGATCCGCAGGTGGCTGATAGTTACCGCCCAATCAGCCTCACCAACGTTCCATGCAAGCTTCTCGAACGCTTGGTGAGTCGGAGGCTCATGTGGATCCTCGAGGACCGGGGACATTTGGTGCCACAACAGGGTGTGTTCCGTCAAGGTCGCTCCGCTGTTGACAATCTTGTGTCACTGGAGTCGGCCATCCGTACAGCATTTAGTCGCCGCGAACACCTGGTTGCCGTATTTTTCGACCTGCGGAAAGCATACGACACTACCTGGCGCTACCATATCCTGTCTACGCTGTACGACTGGGGTTTACGGGGTCCGCTTCCCATATTCATTCAGAATTTCCTGGCGTTGCGTTCTTTTAGAGTTCGTGTTGGTTCTTGTTTTAGCTCACCTCATTGTCAAGAGAACGGAGTCCCGCAGGGTTCCGTTCTCAGTGTCCCTTTATTTTTAGTCGCCATCAACGGCCTTGCGGCGGCCGTGGGGTCATCGGTATCCACTTCCTTGTATGCCAATGACTTCTGCATGTATTTTAGCTCCACCAGCATCAGTTTTGCTGAACGTCGGTTGCAACTGGCCGTTCGAAAAGCGCAGTCGTGGGCGTTTGCCTACGGTTTTCAGTTCTCTGCGTCGAAGACCCGTGTGATGCATTTCTGCCGACGTCGGGCAGTACATCTACATCTACATCTACATACATACTCCGCAATTCACCGTAAGGTGCGTGGCGGAGGGTACACTGTACCACTACTAGGCATTTCCTTTCCTATTCCACTCCCAAATTGAACGAGGAAAAAAAGAATGCCTATATGCCTCCGTACGAGCCCTAATTTCTCTTATCTTGTCTTTGTGATCTTTACGCGAAATGTAAGTAGGCGGCAGCAAGATCGTACTACACTCAGCTTCAAATTCCGGCCCTCTAAATTTACTTAACAGAAATTCACGAAAAGAGCGTCGTCTTTCTTCCAGCGATCCCCAATTGAGTTGCCGGAGCATTTCCGTGACACTCGCGCATTGGTCGAACCTACCGGTAACAAATCTAGCTGCTCGCCTCTGAACCGCCTCTATGTCTTCTTTCAAACCGATCTGCTGCGGGTCCCAAATACTTGAGCAATACTCAAGACGTGGTCGTACAAGCGTTTTATACGCGGTCTCTTTTACAGGTGAAGTACATCTTCCCAAAATTCTCCCAATAAACCGAAGTCGGCTGTCTGCCTTACTCACAACTGTCCTTACATGCTCGTTCCATTTCATATCGCTCTGCAATGTTACGCCTAGATATTTGAACGACGCGACCGCATCAAGAAGCTCACTACTGATGCTGTATTCGAAAATTATAGGATTGTTTTTTCTACTCATGCGCATCACCTTACATTTTTCTACATTGAGAGCTAGCTGCCATTCTTCGCACCAACTAGAGATTTTGTCTAAGTCAACCTGTATGCTATTACAGTCAGTTACAGACGACACCCTCCCATACACCACAGCATCATCAGCAAACAGCCGCAAATTACAACTTACTCTGTCCATCAGATCATTTATATAGATAGAAAATAATAGCGGTCCTATCACACTCCCCTGGGGCACGCCTGACGATACACTCGTCTCTGATGAACACTCGCCGTCGAGAACAACGTACTGCGTTCTATTACTTAGGAAGTCTTCCAGCCAGTCACAAATCTGAGAACCTATTCCATAAGCTCGCATTTTCGTTAGGAGTCTGCAGTGTGGCACCGTGTCGAACGCCTTTTTGAAGTCGAGAAAAACACAATCCGCCTGTTGCCCTTCGTCCATGGCTCGCAAGATGTCATGTGAGAAAAGGGCAAGCTGAGTTTCACATGAACGATGTTTCCTAAACCCGTGCTGATTCATGGAAAGAAGCTTTTCCGTTTCAAGGAAATTTACTATATTCGAACTGAGAATATGCTCCAAAATTCTACATGAAACCGATGTCAACGATATTGGCCTGTAATTGTATGGGTCAGTTCTCTTTCCTTTCTTATACACGGGAGTCACCTGCGCTTTTTTCCAATCACTAGGAACTTTGCGCTGAGTTAAAGATTCGCTGTAAATGCACACCCAGTACACCCAGAACCCGAACTCTATTTAGCTGGAGACCTGCTACATGTCGTAGAAACACACACGTTTCTAGGCATGTTGTTCGACAACCGTCTCACCTGGGTGCACCACCTTTGCCAGTTAAAACAAAAGTGCTGGCGCCACCTCAACATCCTGCGCTGTCTTAGCCACACGGTTTGGGGAGCCTCACGCCCAACGCTGTTACAACTTTACAAGGCCCTCATTCAGTCGCGTCTAGACTATGGCTGCATAGTCTACGATTCGGCTGCGCCGTCAGCACTGCAGGCGTTGGACCCAATTTTGCACTGTGGTGTCCGTTTGGCGACGGGGGCTTTTCGCACAAGCCCTGTGCCAAGCCTCCTTGTCGAAGCTGGAGTCCTCCCGCTGCGGTTCCGTAGGCAACACCTGTTAACGTCTTATGTTGCTCGTGTTCAGGCCTCGCCCTTCCACCCGAACCGCCGGCTCCTATTTCCAGACGCTGCACTACCTATCCCTGCACGACGGCCAAGGTCGGGATACCCGATCTCGGTCCGTGTTCGTATCCTTCTTTCGTCTCTCACATCCTACCCACTTCCTACCATTTTCCACTATTCCTCTCACACTCCTCCTTGGTCCATTCCTCGTTTGCAGCTCCGTCTGGACTTGTCCCATGCGTCGAAGGCCTCTGTTTCTCCCGTACATCTCCGTCACCAGTTTCTGCAAGCGCTCGAACCGTTCCGTGCCACAGACGCCATTTACACAGATGGTTCCATAGTAGATGGCCGTGCTGGGTATGCCTTTCTATATCACAACCATGTAGAACAGCATTCTCTGCCCTGTGAGAGTAGCATTTTCTCCGCCGAGCTGGTCGCTATTCTCAGGGCTCTCCAACATCTCAAAGCCTGCCCCAGGGGGTCATTCGTCATCTGTACTGACTCCCTGAGTGGCTTACGAGCGATCGACCAGTGTTTCTCTCGGCACCCAATAGTGCGGTCGATCCAGGACACTGTTCACTCCCTATGCCAATCAGGCCGTTCTGTGGTCTTTGTGTGGACCCCAGGTCATGTTGGCATACCAGGGAATGAGCATGTAGATCGACTGGCCAAGCAGGCCACTATGGGACCACCTCTGACAATTGGTGTCACGGAACACGATTTTAAACTGGTGTTGCACCGGAAGGTACGCGAAGCTTGGAGTACCAAGTGGGCTACGGCGACTGCACCGAATAAGCTTCGGGCAGTGAAGCTCTCCACAGTTTTGTGGAAATCTTCACTGCGGCCGACCCGCCAAGAGTCAGTTGTCCTCTGTCGCCTCCGGATTGGACATACGTGGCTCACCCACGGGTATCTCCTTCGGCGCGAGGCTCCACCCGTGTGTCGATGTGGCACTGTGTTGACAGTGGCCCATCTTTTGATGGACTGTCCGCTTTTAGCCGACCTGCGGCATTATTTTAATCTTCCTGACGCACTACCCTTAGTTTTAGGTGACGACGCCTCTACGGCTAACAAAGTTTTACGTTTTATCCGCGCTGCTGGTTTTTATGACTCGATCTAACGGTAGGTGCTGTGGCCTGACATCTTAGGCTGCCACCAACCCAGCTTTTTAACTTCTCACGTCCTTTGTAGTTCTTAGTGTCTGCAGTGTGGCTGGCTCATCCTGTTTTTTCTTTGTGATCAGCCAGCCAATGACCTCTGCTATGCAGTTTTATTCGTGACATTCTTTTACTAATTGTGTGCCTCCGTTTTGTATTGTCAGTGACTTGTCTATTATTAACTTGCCCTTTTGTGCAGTGTCATTTTCAGGGCGTTGTTTTATCTTTGACAGTTGACTCTCAGCTAGGAACAGGGGACTGATAACCTAGCTGTTTAGTCCCCTTAAAACAACCAACAACAACAACAACAACCAAATTATTATTTTCTTGAAACAAATAATACTGAGCTAGTAAAGAGCATCAAAACAGATATAGGGATTAGCGAACATCGAGTTGTAGTAGCGAGACTGAATGTCGAAATGCCCAAATGCACCAAAAATAAACGAAAAATATATCTATTCAATAAAGCAGATAAAAATTCGCTTCACGCTTTCCTGAGTGATAGTCTCCAGTCTTTCAAAACTAAAAATGCGAGTGTAGATCAGTTGTGGCTTACTTTCAAAGACATAATATCAGTAGCAATCGAGAGATTTATACCAAATAAATTAATAAAAGAGGGGCTGACCCCCGTGGTACACGAAACAGGTCAGTTCACTGTTGCAGAAACAAACAAAAACGCATGCAAAATTTAAAAAGACACAGAATCCACAAGACTGGCAATCTTTTACTGAATCTCGCAACCTAGCGCGGACTTTAATGTGAGAAGCCTATAGTAGTTACCACAACGAAATCCTGTCTCGTAATCTTGCAGAAAATCCAAAGAAATTCTGGTCATATGTGAAGTACACTAGCAGCAAAGCACAAACAATACCTTCACTACGCGATAGCAATGGTAATACTACCGATGACAGTACTGCAGAGGCAGAATTACTAAACACAGCTTTCCGAAATTCTTTCACTAAAGAAGACGAAGTGAACACTCCAGTATTCAGTCCAAGAACAGCTGCCAGCATGTGAAACTTAGAAGTAGATGTTCTTGGAGTAGTAAAACAACTTAAGTCACTAAACAAAAATAAATCTTCCGGGCCAGACTGTATACCAACTAGATTCCTCTCAGAGTATGCTGATGCAATAGTTCCGTAATTAGCTATAATTTACAACCGATCACTCAGCAAAAGATCCGTACCCAAACACTGGAAAGTTGCCCAAGTTACTCCAATATTCAAGAAAGGCAATAGGAGTGATCCCCAAAATTACAGGCCTATATCATTGACGTCGATTAGCAGTAGGATTTTGGAACATATACTTTGTCCGAATATTATGAACTACCTCGAAGAGAACGACCTATTAACCAGTAGTCAACACGGATTCAGAAAGTATCACTCTTGCGTAACACAGCTTGCCCTTTATTCACATGAAGTGTTAAGTGCCATCGACAAGGGATCTCAAATCGATTCCATATTGCCGGCCGCGGTGGCCGAGGGGACTGAGGCGCTCCAGTCACGGTCTGCACGGCCACTACGGTCGGGGGTTCGAATCCCCCCTCGGGCATGGATATTTGTGCCGTCCTTAGTTGTAGGTAGTTCATAAGTAGTTTGTAAGTTTAGGGACTGATGACCCCGTAGTTAAGTCCCTTAAGCTTAACATACATTTGAACATTCGATTCCATATTTCTGGATTTCAGGAAGGCTTTTGACACTGTACCTCACAAGCGGCTTCTTATGAAATTGCGTGCTTATGGAATATCTCCCCAATTGTGCGATTGGATTCACGATTTCCTATCAGAAAGAACACAGTTGGTTGTAATTGATGGTAAGTCATCGAGTAAAACAGAAGTGATATCTAGCGTTCCACAGGGAAGCGTTATAGGTCCCCTACTCTTCCTCGTGTTTATAAACGATTTAGGAGACAATCTGAATAGCTCCCTTAGACTGTTCGCGGATGATGCTGTCGTTTATCGGTTAGTGAAGTCAATTGAGGATCAAAAGCAACTGCAAAGCGATTTAGACAAAATTTCTGCATGGTGCGAAAATTGGCAATTGACACTAAATAATGAAAAGTGTGTAGTAATACAAATGACCACTAGGAGAAATCCGCTGAACTTCAATTACGCGATAAATCAGTCAAACCTTAAGGTCGTAGATTCTACCAAATACCTAGGAGTTACAATTACGAACAACTTTGACTGGAAAGAACACTTAGAAAATATTGTGGGGAAGGCGAACCAAAGGTTACGTTTCATTGGCAGAACGCTTCGAAGATGCACCAGCTCCACCAAAGAGACTGCCTACGTCACAATTGTGCGTCCTATCCTAGAGTACTGTTGCCCCTTGTGGGACCCTCACCAGGTGGGACTGACGGAAGATATTGAGAAGGTTCAGAGACGGGCAGCTCGTTTTGTTTTATCACGTTACCGGGGGGATAGCGTCACGGAAATGTTGCACGAATTGGTGTGGAAATCATTAAAAGAAAGACGTTATTCATTGCGTCGTGATCTGTTTGCGAAGTTTCAATCACCGACTTTTACTTCTGAATGTGAAAATATTTTGCTAGCACCCATCTACTTAGGGAGACTTGACCATCCCAATAAAATAAGAGAAATCAGATCGAAAACGGAACGATTTAGGCGTTCTTTCTTCCCGCGCGCTATTAGAGAATGGAACGGTAGAGAAAAGTTATGAAAGTGGTTAATGAACCTTCTGCCAGGCACTTGAATGTGATTTGCAGAGTATCTATGTAGATGTAGATGAAACGAGCGCGACTACCTTCCTTGTCACCCTGGGAACCGCGCCGCCCCGCAGTTCTTGACTGTGACGTCACCCAGCGCTACACACTACGTTTACATGCAACACATCTTCCGGAAGACGAAAACCGATTTTCGTAAACCGTTTTTCGCTGTCGTGTTTACATGGCATAGCCTGAATCGGATTTCCTAGCTCACTTAACATGGCGGCTGGAAAACAGCTGATTCAGTTCCTTATTTAGTCTGCACAATCACTTACTTTTCTTTATTTAAATACACAGATTTATGTTCACTCTAATATTTATACTTATATTTCACATTAGAAAATATCACTCCTACCATATGTGCCGAAAATTCTTAACAAGAAAACACTATCTGACAAGCCAAGAACGCTTCAAAAACGGTTGCGTTTACATGGGCACGAAAATCGATTGTGGAACTGGAAAACCGCTTTAGAGAAGCGGATTTCCAGAATCGATTTTGGAGTGTTTACATGACCAACCAAAAGCGGAATTGGGAAATCGGTTTACGAAATCCGGTTTTGGGAGCCCATGTAAACGGGGGTGACAGTTAGTTCGGTCGGTGTCGCCTGCGTTGCTTCGTCCGTCAGCCAGCTCCTAAGGTGTGAGCTGGCAGCAGCCAGTGCTCGACACACGCTGGGCGCCGCTGTTGCATAAACATGAGGAGACGCGCCGCCAAATCAAACACCAGCTCCACAGCACGCGTCTCACCTCTGCCACTGTTTGTGAAGATAACAACAACAGCGGCCAAACAAAACCAACAAACCAGAACAGCAAGGATGCGCTTAATCTCAACTTATTTCACTGCTCGTTATTTTTATTCAGTTTGACACGTGTTTCAGAAACAAAAATCATTGTACACGGTGGCGCATGAAAAACCGACCACAAGTACAGTGCGCACAGCATTACTTGGCCGATAGCGTCACAAACAGAGAGGTAGGGAAGAGGCTCGCTGACCGAATTTTGCTCCCCCCCCCCCCCCCCCACCAAACTCACCGCCCTCTAGAAAGCCTTTTCAGGCGTCTCCTCACCTTGCTTGGGGTCCCTCTTTTTGGCGCCGCACCCCCGCTCGTCAGGGGCACGTCAACTTGTCTTACAAGGAGGTCGCATGGGTTTCGTATTTTTTCATCTAATATATAAAGCAGAGTGTCCGTATGTTTTTACGTGTTGCATACAAATCTACAGTTTTGTTCCAGTCTTTATGAAATTTTGTAGATGCGCGAAAAACAGCTGCATTTTGCGACAATGTTGCTCATTTTCTCCTAAACCACTGGACCGATTTCAACCAAATTTGGTACAAACATTCCTTACCGTGCATGGTTAAGAATCACATACGGCACATGGTTCAAAAGATGTTACGTCATTGTTGTTGTAGTGGTCTTCAGTCCGGAGACTGGTTTGATGCAGCTCTCCACAATACCCTATCCTGAGCAAGCCTCTTCATCTCCACATAAGAACGGCAACCTACATCTGTCTGAATCTGCTTACTGTATCCATCTCTTGGTCTTCCCCTGCGATTTCTTCCCCACACACTTCCCTCCAGCGCTAAATTCACAATTCCTTGATGTCTAAGAATGTGTCCTACCAATCTATCCCTTCTTTTAGTCAAGGTATGCCAGAAATTTCTTTTCTCCCCAATTCTCTTCAGTACCTCCTCATTAGTTACGCGATCCACCCACCTAATCTTCAGCATTCTTCTGTAGCACCATATTTCAAAAGCCTCAATCCTCTTCCTGTCCGCACTGTTTATCGTCCATGTCTCACTCCCATACAAGGCAACACTCCATACAAATGCCTTCAGAAAGGACTTCCTTAGGCTTAAATCAATATTAGATGTTAACAAATTTATCTTTTTCAAGAACGCTTTTCTACCCATTGCCATTCTGCATTTTATATCCTCTGTACTGCGACCATCATTTGTTATTTTACTGCCCAAGTAACAAAATTCATCTACCTCCTTTATTGCTTCGTTTCCCAATCTAATTACTTCAGAATCACCTGATTTTCTTACACTGCACTCCATTACCCTAGTTTTGCTCTTGTTAATGTTCATCTTATATGCACTTTTCAGCACACTGTCCATTCCGTTCAATTGCTCTTCCAGGTCCTTTGCTGTATCTGACGGAATTACTATGTCGTCGGCAAAACGCAATGTTTTCAATTCTTCACCCTGAACTTTAATTCCTTCTCCAAATTTCTCCTTGCCATAACCAATAGAAATCGCAAAAAATGCCATATAATGCGGCGAGACTTTCGAAATACATTGTATGAGAATGACAGTACTTAGCGAGTTTCTCGCTTACTACTTTTCCGCTGTTTAACTACGGCTCTCCGTATGACGTTACAACTTATAATTTGAGCACTACAAATTATAGCGACAGTATACACATGTATAGTTGAATGTAGGTTCTAAATTGTATCACATTCCGATACGTATTTCATGCGATATGAGCATGTAAACAGTAACGTTCATGGAAAATTGCTCCATCCGGCTGGAAGCGAAAGCAGTTTACTTCCATAGAGCTACAAGGAAAGGAACAGAGTACACCCAAGGAATACCCGTTATATCCCACGAATCTGCCTTCAAGAGACTGCAGTTTCCATTGGAACTTGCATTTTCTATTACGATTAATAAATTACAGGGCAATTTATTAAATACTTCGGAATGGATTTGGCATCTTCATGTCAGGGGTGGGCTCACCAAAGAATTTATTCATATTAGAGCCTGGAAGATATACATATGTCGTGTGTGTGTGTGTTATATAGAGGAGGAAAGGTTATTGCATTAGGAAAAAAGAAATCTTAAAAGTTCTTTTCCTTCAAATTTTCAATGTTTGTTAAGGTTATGGGACTTAACTGTTGGGTCATCAGTCCCTAAACTTATATACAACTTATGAACTACCTTATACCAAAGAGGGCACAAGCATCCATGCCAGAGGGGGGGGGGGGGGGATTCGAATCTCGATCGAAACATAGCGCCTAAATGCGCTCGGCTACTCCGCCGCGGCTTCAAAATTTCACAAGAAATATATAAGTAGAGTTATTTTCGTTAAAATAAATGCAACCAGCTGCCATTTTTTTTTTTTTTTTTTTTTTTTGCCGGCCGCGGTGGCCGAGGGGACTGAGGCGCTTCAGGCACGGTCTGCAGGGCCACTACTGTCGGGGGTTCGAATCCCCCCTCGGGCATCGATATTTATTCCGTACTTAGTTGTAAGTAGTTCATAAGTAGTTTGTAAGTTTAGGCACTGATGACCCCGTAGTTACGTCCCATAAGCTATAAAAATATTTGAACATTTTTTCCCCACTGCAGGCTCATCTTCAGTGGATACTTTACAGGAACATTTATCTTCCGCTAAGTGTGGGTTATGCAGTCATGTTGGTTTGTGTTCTTACCTACACTCAGCGGAGGACAAATGTTCCTGTAAATTATCCTCTGAAGATGAGTCTGCAATGGCTCGAAAACTAGTTCTGGATTAAAAACAAAACCTCCAAAAACGCAGCTAATTGCAATTCTTTTAACGAAAATAAACCGCCAATAAATGAAGTTTCCTTTTCAGCTGAAATATCAAAGAAAACTTACACTGTAAAGGAAGGAAGGAAGCTTAGGGTTTAACGTCCCGTCGGCAGCGTAGTCATTAGAGCCGGAGCTTACGTTGGGAGTTTTGGGTAAGGAAGGGGAACGAAGCGGCCGTGCCCTTTGAAAGGAACCATCCCGGAATTGCCTGGAGTGATTTAGGGAAATCGCGGAAAACCTAAATCTGGATGGCCGGAGGTGGATTTGAAACACATTATCTTGAAAGGAGGGTGTAAGATGAACATTAACAAGAGTAAAACAAGGATAATCCCTTCTCTTAGTCAGGATATGCCAGAAACTTCTATTCTTCCCAATTCGGTTAAGCACCTCATTAGTTACGTGATATACCCATCTGATTTTCATGATTCGTCTGTAACACCATATTTCAAAAGCTTCTATCATCTTTTTACCAGAACTCCTTATCGTTCACGTTTCACTGCCATACAATGCTATACTCCAGGCAAATGCTTTCAGAAAGGTCTTCCTAACATTAAAATCAATATTCGTTGTTAACATGTTTCGCTTCTTTAGAAACACTTTTCTTCCCATAGCCATTCTGTATTTTATATCTTATTTACTTCGGCCATGAGAAGTTATCTTGCTACCCAAATAACAAAACTCATCTACTACTTTTATTGTCTCATTACTTAATCTAATTCCTTCAACATCACCTGATTTTCTGACATTATAATCCATTACCCTCGTTTTACTGTTATTAATGTTCATCTTGTATCTTCCTTTCAAGACACTGTCCATTCCATTCAATTGCTCTTCCAGATCCTTTACAGTCTCTGACAAAATAACTATGTCATCGGCAAACCGCAAAGTTTTCTTTTTTTTCTTCTCCCTGAACTTTAATTCCCTCTCCAAATTTCTCCTTGCATTCCTTCACAGCTTGCTCAATTTACAGATTGAACAACATTGGGGAAAGGCTACAACCCTGTCTTACACCCTTCCCAACCTCTGCGTCCCTTTCTTGCCCTTCGACTCTAATAACTGCTGTCTGGTTTTTGTATAGGTTGAAGATAACTCTGCGCTCCCTATATTTTACCCCTGCTACCTTCAGAATTTGAAAGAGTGTATTCCAGTCGACATTGTCAAAAGCTTTTACCAAATCTAAAAACGCTAAAAAAGTAGGTTTGCCTTTCCTTAGCCTATCTTCTAAGAATGTTTGGTATTTACAAATTTCCCATTTTTAAAAATACTTTTTTCCCATGGGTATTCTGCGTTCAATATCCTCTCTATTCCAAGCATAATAAATTATTTTACCACCCACTAACAAAATTCATCTACTATATTGTGTTGTTTCCTAATATGATTGCCTCAGCATCGTCTTACTTTTTAGACTACATTGCAATATGCTTCTTTTGTTCTGGCTGATGTTCAACTTATTCTCTCCTTTCAAGACTCTGTCCATTCCGTTCAACTGCTCTTCCAGGTTCTTTTCTGTCTCCGGTAGAATTATATTATCGGCGAAGTAGAAAGTTTTTAATTCTTCTCATTTCCAAGTTTCTGCTTGCTTTCCTTAACAGGTTGTTCAATTTACAAATTGAAGAACATTGAGGAAATGCTAAAATTCTATCGTATTCCTTGCCGATGAATGCGTCCGTTTCTTTCGTTCGACTTTTATAACTGCTGTATGGTTGCTATAATAGCTGTATATAACTTTTCGTACCCTACATTTTACCCGCGCTATCTACAGAATTTGTAAATGTACATTCCAGTCCGCTTCGTCAAAACCTACCTTCTCTAACTTTGATTGTTTCCATAATCAATTTGTTGGGACAACAGCTGATAAAATTTGATGGTAGAAGAAAGTAGCAGCACCTATATAACAATTATTTATGTAATTGCACAACCGGTTTCGGCGTTATAATTTCACCATCTTCTGGCTCCCGTTGTGCAACTCTCAGTATTACCACATTTAAAAGGGTGGCCGTTAATACCGGTAGCCCTTCATTTAAAAAATCCAACGACGACTCAAATCTCCAAATCTACAAACGCCATAAACGTAAATTTACGTTTCTTTGACCCGACTTGCAAAGTTAGTGGCAGGGTCAGTACTGCATGTTGCAATGTTTCTCTTGCACCCAAACTAATCTTTCCCGAGGCCAGCGTTCATACACCTGAAATAACGACGCAGCTTTTGATTCGATGACGGCATAGGCCACTGGGGGATAGAAGTTGTGCTGATAATGATTCCAATGTCGCCCGCCATCAGACAACGTAGTAACATAGCTACAAGACCTCTATCTGTGTTTTGCCTTTGAAACTTACCTGCTGGTTGGTGAACGTGAAATTGTGTCAGTATTGAAACATTAATGTATCACCGGTCATCTGCGACGTGACTCTTACTGATTTAATTCTCCAGTACAATATATGTGAAAGCTCTGTCTATGAAATAAAGTTATTTAACTATGATAACTAGTGTCTTCCTGTTTCTCAAATAAATTAAACCCATCTGACATTAAGCCGTGCATAATTATGTGAGAGTGATTGTTTTGCAAGTGAAAGATTACATTGTGAATGTAAACAGTATTGTTAATGACAAATCTGTAATTAAACTCGTAATCTGATTTAATACTAATCCTATGTGTTTGATAGATAAAGACTCATAAAATATCAAAGTTATTTCAAAATTTTACGTGTACCATATAATGCTAATCAGTCTATACTCGAATAATTCAACTGTGGGAGCCAAGAAAAATAAGTGCTTATCCGTTACAGGAATATTTTATCAGTTTACGTAAATTAATATTACATATAAAATACTCAAAAGTCGGTTAATCATCAATGTCACTGAAATTGAGAACATATATTGCACAACAATCGCTGCAGTCTCTCATTTGTATTTACGTGTTTTTTTTTTTTAATCTGATTAGCTATAAAAAGAAAAAAAAACTAAAATCAAATAATTTCTCTTACTAGACAACTGAGTCTACCAGTAACTATTCGTATTAAGCACACTAATTGATCTGCGATTTGTCATCAGTGTAACATAACTCTGTATTTATGAATATTACTTTAGTTACACGTACGTGACTTTTGATTCTCATTAGTTATGCAAACTGATCTGATCAAAATTATAACGTCATTAATATTCTTTTCAATCTGTAACTTAGTTACTTGTTTTGGCGGATGGCATTTACACACAACACATAGAATTTAACTTGATACAAAAATTAATCTTCAGAATAATGAAAGGAATGGGGAACTGGTAAATGACGTTAGGTTATATCAGACCTTGAAACTATTCAGAGAATTAACTTCGTTAATGAGAAAACGCCAAACACCTACTACAACAATGAACAAACGATACTATAATTACAAGTAATAAATACACATGGATTTACGTTATTTTCCACTTCACTTTCTCCGTAGAATGAATATAAGTGTTTTATTAACAACAGATACAATTGCCTCCACCACTGAGCAGGGTTTTGTCCACTCAAAGGTAATTACATCAACATGCAACTGCCGAAGCTACCAACCACAGACTCTCACTGGCAGTGTTCACGCAGACTCTTCATACGGGCTGATTGCTCGCTACCACTGGCAGCGTAGCACTAAATTCAGAGGATTCAAAGCATGCTGAAGAAATTAGATTAGGTAACGAAACAATAAAGGAGGTAGATGAGTTTTGTAACTTGGACAGAAAAATAACAAAAAATGGTTGCACTACAGAGGATATAAAATGCAGAATGGCAATGGGTAGAAAAGCGTTCTTGAAAAAGAGAAATTTCTTAACAACGAATATTGATTTAAGCCAAAGGAAGTCCTTTCTGAAGGCATTTGTGTGGAGTGTTGCCTTGTATGGGAGTGAAACATGGACAGGAAGAGGATAGAGGCTTTTGAGATGTGGTGCTACAGAAGAATGTTGAAGATTAGGTGGGTGGATCGTGTAACTAATGAGGAGGTACTGAACAGAATTGGGGAGAAAAGGAATTTCTGGCATGCCTTGACTAAAAGAAGGGATCGATTGGTAGGATACATTCTTAGACATCAAGGAATCGTGAATTTAGCATTGGAGGGAAGTTTGTGGGGTAAAAACCGCAGAGGAAGACCAAGAGATGGATACAGTAAGCAGATTCAGACAGATGTGGGTTGCCGTTCTTATGTGGAGTTGTTGAGGGTATTGTGGAGAGCTGCATCAAACCAGTCTCCGGACTGAAGACCATAACAACAACAACATCCACATTAACAAATTGAAGGCGAATATTACACACAAATGGTGCATAATGGCTTGTTGGCAAAATTCTAATAAAAAATGTGCCCAAGACAAAATTTATACACTCCTTTCACCTTTAATAAGGAATGTTTTTGGCCATAAGGATCAGTGTGATGTCAATGTGAGAAGCAAACAGGCGCCGCCGTACGAAGACGCACTCATGCTTCCTACTGACAAGTGAGCGAGTTTGAAAAGCGTCAAATTTGTCCTTTCGAGTGGCGCGATGCTAGTTTCGAAGAATTGCCACTCAAGTCTGCATTGCCGCCCATGGAGGCTACACCACGTATTTCAGAACTGATTGACACCCGGTACCTCAATACCGCTGCAGCTATTGACCTGTAAATGCAACCATTTGATGTACTCAATATGCACTGTTTCAAAGATAAATGCTTAATTATATGTTTAATTATATGTACATGACATCATTCAAGCCAGGGGCGCGATCTAATATGTTGTAAATGTAGTCTGCGTAAGCGGCTGAGCCAAGATAGCTTGGTTTAAATTTCGTTATTTAGGCGGGTTTCCGTACGCTTCGGTTGCACAGTGGTAGAGTGCTAGACTACAAATCCGAAGGCCGCGGGTTCGATCCGCGCCAGGTCCTATAATTTTTGTGTGTTACTTTCCACTTCTTTCGCTTCTGGCAGTATTGCTCATGTGAAAAATACCGAGTAGCACCGTGGTTCGGAACCCACGTTAAACTGTAGGTCCCCCTATAACTGGCTGGGTAAGTCAGTTCGAAGGTCGGAGGAAGGCAACGGCATACCACCTCTAAACAGAACCATGCCCGGTAAAGCACTATGCTGTTCAAACCAATCTTGGGACTGATGACTGCTTTACCTTTTTATACCGATTTCCAACACTACACTACATTACACACGCACCCATTACAGTCACCTACACTTAACATAGCACTTCAGCACACACTTCTTCCACTTCGCGAAGGAAATGTGCCTGCGGGCGCGAAGGATAGAGAAAAACCTTTCCAATTAGGCGGCTGAACCTACTCTTCGGGTTCTTCCAGCCATTCATGCCGTACGACCTTACCTTTTTAGCGGGTTCGGTAAATCTATGTTTCCACCTTCCAGTGTTTTAATATTTAAAAACCACATAGTAATATTTCGTCATGTCAGAGCCCAGACGTAAACAAGACGAAATGTTACTATGTGATATTTCAATATTAAAATACTTGAAGATGGCACCATAGATTTGCCGAAACCAGGACCAATAAAGAAATTTAAAACAAGCGATCATGGCTCCTCTGCATCCGCAGACTACCACTACAAATCTTGGGTGGAGGGTACACCGTACCACTACTAGGTATTCCCTTTCCTATGTCACTCCCAAATAGAACAAGGAAAAAAACAACGCCTATATGCCTCCGTACGAGACCTAATTTCTCTTATCATGTCTTTGTGATCACTAAGCGAAATGTAAGTAGGCGGCAGCAAGATCGTACTACACTCAGCTTCAAATTTCGGCCCTCTAAATTTACTCAACAGAAATTCACGAAAAGAACGTCGTCTTTCCTCCAGCGATCCCCAATTGAGTTGCCGGAGCATTTCTGTGACCAGCAACAAACCTAGCTGAAACTGATCTGCTGCGGGTCCCAAACACCTGAGCATTACTCAAGACGTGGTCGTACAGGCGTTTTATTCGCGGTCTCCTTTACAGATGAAGTACATCTTCCCAAAATTCTCCCAATAAACCGAAGTCGGCTGTTCGCCTTACTCACTACTGTCCTACATGTTCGTTCCATTTCATATCGCTCTGCAATGTTACGCCTAGATATTTGAACGACGCGACAACATCAAGAAGCTCACTACTAATGCTGTATTCGAACATTATGGGATTGTTTTTCCTACTCATGCGCATCACCTTACATTTTTCTTCATTGAGAGCTAGCTTCCATTCTTCGCACCAACTAGAAATTTTGTCAAAGTCATCCGGTATGCTATTACAGTCAGTTAAAGACGACACTCTCCCATACACCACAGCATCATCAGCAAACAGCCGCAAATTACAAGTTAGTCTGTCCATCAGATCATTTATATAGATAGAAAATAATAGTGGTCCTATCACACGCCCCTGGGGCACGCCCGATCCAAGAAAAAAACTGTAGATATCTATCATTACTAAGATATTTTACTGTCGTTAAAACGAAATGCGCCAGATGAAATAAAAAGCAACTACGGACGTCACGGGCACACAAATGGAGAACAGCGTAAGTTTATGACTGTCACAAAACTACCCCTTGAGCCGACAGGTGAGGAGAGTGTGGCCAGTATTTGGGGTGGCATCCCCTGGCTGCTCCGGCTTTCCCCTGTGGCTGCCAGTCCTCCCCCGGCAGTAATTTACATGAATGTATTGCGCCGTAAGGCGAGGGGCCCGGCTGTGTTATCCCCAGATCCGGCTTGTTTCGCTGCTGTTCCGGCATCGTCATTCCTCGGCTTAGCGTAATTTATTACCGAACTTCCCACAGCGCGGGCTCATCTTTTTTATTATACCTACTCTCCGTCTGGTTTTCAGTTCGCTAATAGCATCCCAGCGAACGAGACAGGACCCCGTCTGCGTCCTATATGCACGGAATGAAATGGTGCTTTTCTAAGAAAAGTATAACGAACTTTTAAATATAACTAGCATTACTTCCCGGCGATGTTCGATGTTGTATTTATATTCTTCCCTCTCCGGCCATCGCTTTCTACCCCTGAAAGTTATCTGTTTTATAATATTTATTAAATATAATTTATTTTTTGGATTGGTCGCGGAGATGAAACTGGGATTTGTTATCTGACTGTTTGAGTGTGTATGTGTGACTTTGTCAGACTAGCAGTGATTTATGTTGATAACAAACGATAGGTTACGTAAAATTCAGATTTTCCACACATAAGAAAAGCACATCAAATTCTTTGTGACTGTTTCACACACTGGATCAAAAACTAAGCCCTGATAGTGAATTATGTGAATAAATAATTTTTGGCCCACTTTAGGTTACGGTAGTAACACTAAAACTGGGCCTTTGCGATCGTTTTTTGACAGCTCGAAATTTAAATAAAAATAACGGCTTAACCATTCACCTGACAAGAAAATTGAACAACCGAATTTGTAGAGGAGAAAATTCTCAACAACTTTGCTCTCTTATGTTTTTTTCATATCTCGTATTGTTTCAGTGATATTTGCAAAAATAACGGTGATTTTGGGATGTATGTCTGTCTGTCCGTCTGTCCGTCCGTAACGTGTTCCCTGTTTTTAAGACTATCCGTTCAACCGATCAGCACCAAATTTTGAACACATAATTGTAGGCCGCCAGAGACCAGAACCTCCCTTTTTCAAATTTTTCGGACAAAAAAATACGGTAGTAATACCAAAAAAACCGTTTCTAATGTAATTTTAATTGCAAATAAACCGTTCATCTGATGCGAAAATTGAATATACGAATTTGTAGAGGAGTAAATTCTCTACTACTTTGTTCCCTTATGTTTTTTTCATATATCGTATCGTTTGAGAGATATTTGCAAAAAAATAATGGAGTTTTGACACCCTCCATTAAATTAATGAAAACCAGCCGTTCGCAGATGTCACGTGACATTCCTTGCCCAGAACTCTCTCTGGCATACGCCATCGCGCGTTGCGTATTTCATAATTTTCTTATTGTAACATACACGTTGTCATTTCAAAGCAATGGCGCACTGAAGAATTAACATTATCCGTAGCGTAGTGGACAACCTGTTAGACTGTGACGCCGAAAATCAGTGATTCGAAACCCGCTACTCCCTAAAAAAAAATTTTTCCTAGAAGCGTTTCAGACACACTTATTAATTAATTTTTTATTATTTAGGTCCAAAATGTTTGCAAAAACTTATAAAACTACAAATCAAAAGTGGGCCGTAAAACACGTCAGTGCGATTTTTTAAAAAAAAATTTATTTTTATTTTATTTATTTAAACTTAAGGCCCACGCAATGGATAACTCAGTCGAGCATTGCTATGAAAAGAAGCTCTAACTGATCCGTTAATTACTTCCATAAATTACTTCAAAATGAATGCATCACTTTAATGCCGTGTTGTAAATTCTCAACATCAGTGTCAAAAATGAAAAACCTCAACTATTGTGTAGCTCTCGTTTCAGAAAAGCAACTGAGAGTGCACATAAATATTTTACCGTGAAATGAAGTGAATCCTTGTGACACTTCAAAAATATCAATAGCTTTACTGAGAAGTAAATTGATTTTTTATAACAGTCCAACACTTCATTATCGAGCGTTGTTAATCACCTAATTACTTTATCAAAAAATGATCTCTTGAAATTCTCTACTCACAGTTAATACAAGCACAGAAAATTTGAATTAACCCACAGAGAAGCACTCTACCTTTGATATTTCACTCATTGTAACTGCCTCATCATTATCATATTCTCAACACAGCTTTCAACAATCCTAACCTGGACCCTAATTGTTTTAGTGAAAGTTATCTATTAAAACATACACTCACAGAGCCACCACGTGCAAGTACGTTTGAGATTAACACTTTTACTTTACTTCAAAACAACTCACATCAATTAACTTGTCATAAAACTTATTGGAGGAAAAATGGAAGTTTTTAGACACTACAAAATAATGGAAGAGAAATTTCATTATCACACATATATTGAAAAATTAAAAAGCAACATCATTACAAAATCATATACATATTACCTTATACATTCTTAGTCTGAACATCTTCATCCTATTCAGCAGTCGATCTAACAGACATTCTCTGCCCACAGCTCACAGTTCAACCTCCTACTCCGCCCGCTACATTACAACAACAAGACATGACTGGCCATTCCCACCGTTACAGTGCGACACCCAGCGCGCCACCCGCGCCACCATTGTCAGACAGAGCAATAACGACACCATTACCAAAGAGAGCAATAACGCTACCTCTCTGACCAAGGAAGCTAACTATACAGTATATACTCTTTGACTTACAGGAATCTTATTTAGCCCGCCGCGGTGGCGGAGGGGACTGAGGCGCTCCAGTCACGGTCTGCACGGCCACTACGGTCGGGGGTTCGAATCCCCCCTCGGGCATGGATATTTGTGCTGTCCTTACTGTTAGCTAGTTCATAAGTAGTTTGTAAGTTTAGGGACTGATGACCCCGTAGTTAAGTCCCTTAAGCTTAAAAAACATTTGAATTTTTTTAATCTTATTTACAAAATAATAATTCCAACAGAATATTACAAAATATTAAATCCAACTGAATATAGACCCCTCGCACGCTAAACTATATACATTTCACCATCGTTTCCAAGCAGCTCAATTCTTATTACTCATATCACCTGAACTTTGTGTCCGACAATAATATTTTTTCCACGCTCGCAGAATAGAATAATAGGAAATTTTGTTGAAATATGTTGCGAATGGACTCGGTAATAAAGACGTAATAAATTAATAATAAAATAAATGCGTGATGGAGCGAATTTTCATGAATTTCATTGTTAATTTTACCTTCTGCACTATATGACGTACTACGATGTAATTTTGGAGGTCCATTCAGTAGTGTCAAAGATATTGAATACAAGGAGCGGCGTTGAATTAAAATTTGTGCTGTTGTCAGGTTTCAAACCTGAGACTTCCTGCTTACAATGGAAACACTTTGTGGCCAAGCGCATTGGGGCACTATGCTGCGAGGCCGTTCCCCGTCGGGGGTTCGAATCCTCCCTTGAGCATGGATGTTTGTGCTGTCTTTAGTATAAGGTAGTTCATAAGTGTATATTTTTGACGACGTTACAGCGTTCATTTTTAATGAAATAAATCGCAATTTGTGATCACTTATGGCTTCACTGTACTAGGTTTTGATGTAATAGGCTGTGGTAACAGGAAAGAGAAAGCGTGGCGAGTGGAGATTTGGGTGTGGCGGGAGACGTGCAGGGAAGAGTCCTCTGCAGTGGGGTTGGTCACTGTTTCCTCGGTGGCGGAGTGGTCAACGCGTCTGCCTAGTAAGCAGGAGAACCCGGGTTCAAATCCCGGCCGGGCACAAATTTTCATTCGCCGCACATTGGTATTACATCTAAACCTAGTACACCGAAGCCATAAGTGATCGCAAATTGCGATTTATTTCATTAAACTCATAAGTAGTTTGTAAGTTTAGGGACTGATGACTCCGCAGTTAAGTCCCATAAGCTTAACAAACATTTTGTCCGCTCAGCTAATACACAATGCGGCTCATGAACTGGCCGTCTCCCTCCACAGCCAGTACTTTATATCTGTTCAATGTTCTCCTATGAAATACATATCAAAGTTTTCAAGGCATCTCAGCAATGAACATGACTGGGAAGTTTTGTGGACTTTTTTGTTGCAGAGCGAGCCCTCCTTTCATATTGCATTTGTGTTTTGTTATAATTTACTTGTATGCGCGGCGCCTAATCGGTCAGCATGGCCACTACCCCGAACCCAAACTTAATGGAAATTATTCAGTTACAGACGGCGCAAATCACTCAACTCCTGCAGGCGGTGTCGCAGTTAACTTCACAGGCTGCTCACCAACAACAACAGCCGTCACCTCAGCAGCCCACACCTGCCGCTGCACCGCTTCCGACGTTTCGCCAATACAACGAACGTGAGGAAGAATGGAGCGACTATTTCGCACAGTTTCAAGAACTCGTTGCAGCTCATCAAATTACAGGTCAGAGAGTGAAGAACCTTTTCTTATCGATTGTGGGCCCCCAGACTTTCGTACTATTGCAAAAACTTTTCCCTCTCGCATCTCCTCGTGATGTAGACTTTGAACAAATTGTAGATGCACTAAATGCTCATTATGAGAGAAAAGTTCTCGTAGCTGCAGCTCGGTACCGATTTTTCAGACTTAAAAAATTACCGCAGCAGTCACACCAAGAGTGGATTACGGAATTGAAGGGCTTAACCCGCCAATGTAAATTTACTTGCTCTTGTGGACTTTCGTATAGTGACGTTATGTTGAGGGATGCGATTACGCAGAATATTCAGGACCCCAGAATTAGAGCAGCAATTCTAAAACAGTCAGACCCTTCATTAGACAGTGTACTGCAGCTTATAGAAGCGCATGATACTTTTGACTTAGCAGATGTAGAAATGCAAAGCCACAGTGTTAATTCAGTGCGCCGCAACGGACGCTTTCCTAGCCGTAGTTCTCGGTATAGCACTTGTGATTCTTTAAATTCTACAGGCCGTGCTGAACAGACAGTGAACAGTAGCCAGTGTAAAAGTGCGACGCAAAGGTCGCCCCGTCGTGTTAGAAACAGTAATTTGAATAACGGGCGCCAACGCTCATTTCAGAAAAATGTTCGTAAGTCTTGCCCCCAGTGTGTATCACGCCACAAACGTGCACAGTGCCCTAGTCGCAACGCAACCTGTTATCAATGTGGCAAATCGGGACATGTGCAGTCTGTGTGTATGCAAATTAAAAACTCAAAGAACGGTACCGTTAGAAACAGTGCTTCGCAGAGTGCGAGAACAGTTCATTCTGTAAATGTTATACGGGCTGTGGAATGGAACAGTGCTTTCCTTGGATCTCAATTGCAAGAAAGTAGTTCTGCGCCTATGGCAAAACTATATAGTGCACCACGTAGCAAGCGCCGACGAGCGCGTAAAACAGTGCAACGGAAAAGGGTTCGGGACAAGCAAAATGACTATGAACAGTGCATTCCGGTTGTGAAAATAGTGCCTTCTGCAACGGCTCCTTGTAATAGTGCCCAGTACTGTGTAGCTAGTAACAGTAGACATCAGGTAGCTACTCAAAGTAATATTAGTGCAGTGGCCTCGCATTGCGCGGACGCCGATCCGGCGGTAGTGTCATCTAGTGACAGTGTGGTTAATCCGCTGTGTGCCGAGTATGCGCCGCTTCCTACCGCACGCAACCCGCGCAAGCGCAGAAAACAATATGTATTAGACGTTGCCCACATTCGCGCACCGGTCGTGCGCCAGAAGCACAAGCTGTTTGTTACTCTCTCTATAGACAATGAGACTGTGCAATTTCAGCTTGATACTGGTTCCGCTGTTACCTTAATAAATAAAGATACTTATGAACTTCTGGGTTCGCCAAAATTGTCGCCGTCACAGCAAGTGTTAACAGCATATACAGGACAAACTATTCCCGTGCTAGGAACGTGTAGCCTGCCTGCCTCTTTTCAAGGTGTAACGAAAACTGTTGCTTTTGTAGTTCTACAGGCCAAATCTACGCAGAACATTTTTGGACTCGATGCATTCGACTTGTTTGGTTTATCAATTCAAAGAGATGTGCTTCAAATTTCGTCAATAGTGCCTCAGGATAAAATCAATGCATTGTGTGACAAATATAGTGACTTGTTTTCGCCGGAACTAGGTTGTGCAAAAGACTTCGTGGCACATGTAACTTTAAAAGAATCTGCAGTTCCAAAATTTCGTAAAGCTAGACCAGTGCCTATCGCATTGCGTGATACAGTTGCCGAAGAACTTAAACGTTGGCAAGATAGTGGGGTGATTTCTCCTGTTTCTGCGAGTCAGTGGGCCTCGCCTATAGTAATTATACCCAAGCCGTCAGGAAAACTTCGTCTCTGTGCGGACTTCAAATCAACAGTGAACAGTCAAACAATTGTAGACACTTATCCTCTGCCCAGACCTGACGAACTAATGGACAAATTAGGACAGTCTCGCTTCTTTTCTAAGATTGATTTAGCAGAGGCATACTTACAAATTCCGCTTGATGACGAGTCAAAAGAATTTTTCGTCATTAATACTCACATGGGCCTTTTTCAATTTCAACGCCTACCCTTTGGCAGTTCTTCCGCTCCCGCTATTTTTCAGCGCTTTTTGGAACAGCTGACAGTTTCTGTACCGTGTTGTTCGAACTATTTAGATGATATTGTGGTATCCGGACGTACAGTTGAACATTTAGCACACCTGGAGTGCCTTTTCAAAGTTTTGACTGCAGCAGGTCTACGTTGCAATAAAGCAAAGTGTTCGTTTTTTCAAACTGAAATAGAGTACCTAGGCCATGTGATTAATGCCCAAGGAATTCATCCCTTACAGTCACATCTTAGAGCAATCAAAGATATGCCTCCTCCTAAGAATGTGCATGAATTGCAAGCAGTAATGGGAAAGCTTAACTATTATTTTAGATTTATTCCCAATGCCTCTCAGATTGCAGCTCCACTGCATCACTTACGTCGGAAGAATGTTCCTTTTGTATGGTCTAAAGATTGTCAGGTTGCCTTTGACAAACTAAAGTCTGCATTACTCAGTGATGCATGTTTGATTCCCTTTGACCCACAGAAGCCTGTAGTGCTAGCAGTTGACGCCTCGTCGTACGGTGCGGGTGCAGTTCTGTCACATCGTATTGGATGTCACGATCGTCCTATTGCCTTTGCGTCCAAGCTTCTGACGCCAACGCAACAGAATTACAGTCAGATAGAAAAGGAGGCCTTAGCAATCATTTACGGCGTCACAAAGTTTCATCATTATCTCTATGGCAGAAAATTCTATTTGTTGACTGACCACAAGCCTCTCACGTCGTTGTTCTCACCCACAAAGCCGATTCCGCCACGTACGGCACAAAAGCTTCAGAGATGGTCCTTGATATTGTCTAATTATCAGTATGAGATTTTGTACCGACCTACCACTAAACACGCCAACGCGGACACACTTTCCCGACTTCCGGTTGGCCAGGATGTTTCGTTTGATTCTTCAGAAATGGCATGTTGTCAGATAGACTCCAGAGATGCTTCCGCTGTTGCAGATTTCCCTTTGAACTCTCGTCGGGTTGCACAGGAAACAGCTGCGGATGCAGACTTAAGTGTGGTAGTACGTTTTGTTCGCTTTGGTTGGCCTGCCAGAGCCAAAGATATTGATCAGCCTCTGGTTCGACGTTATTTTGCACAACGTCATGCATTATCTTTAAGTCAGGGTGTACTGTTGTTGCATACCGACAACGACCAAGCAAGAGTGATTGTTCCTCGTTCCCTGCAACGAGAAGTGTTACGCCTCCTGCATCAAGGACATTGGGGCATTGTTAGGACAAAGCAACTGGCCAGACGTCATTGTACCTGGGTTGGTATGGACGCTCAGATAGAGAACATGACGTCACAGTGTACTGTTTGTGCGGAGCATCAGGCGGCTCCTCCGCAACGTTTCTCAGACTGGCCACGCCCCAAGGGACCATGGCAACGTTTACATATGGACTTTGCCGGACCTTTCTGGAATACGCGATGGTTAATCGTTGTAGACGCTTTCAGCAAGTTTCCTTTCGTGATTGCCATGAACTCAACGACGGCTTCTAGTACAATCAGTGCCTTAACATCAGTGTTTTGCATCGAAGGTTTGCCTGAAACTATCGTCAGTGACAATGGACCTCAGTTTGTTAGTGCGGAATTTCAACAGTTTTGTCGTGTGAATGGCATTCAGCATATCACCACCGCACCTTTTCACCCTCAGTCCAATGGTGAAGCAGAACGTTTCGTTCGAACATTCAAGTCTCACATGGAGAAGATGAAAGGTCAGCACTCCAGGCAGCAAGCTCTTCAAATTTTCCTGTCTACGTATCGGTGCATGCCACGTGACGGCCCGTCTCCTGCCGAGCTGCTACACGGCCGCCGTCACCGCACTCTCCTTCACCTGCTGCAGCCTCCCACGCACCGAGTCGGTTCGTATGGCGCTACGCGTTTTCAGGTTTCCACGCCGGTGCTGTACAGGGTGTTTGCTGGAAACAAGAAGACATGGTTGCCGGGCACCATTCAACGCGTGCTTGGGCGCAATATGTTTGTTGTACGTTCTTCCACAGGGTCGGAGCTGCGGCGCCACGCAAACCAATTGCGCCTGCACAGGCCGCGCGATCCTGTCTCCGGTTTCTTGATTCCAGACCCAGTTCACCGCCAGGGAGCACAACCACATCGTTCGTCCCCGGACTACGAGATCCCTATGGACGTCGACGTACATCCGACGCAGTCGTCGCCGCCGCTGTCGCCGCCGCAGATGACAGCGTCACTGAGAGGGACTCCGGGACCGTGCGGGCCCCCCCAGCTTGGGCCACGCACCTCAGAAGAAGATGACCTGCTCCCTCTGGGCGGGGGCGGGCGCCCTTCCCCAGGTTTCGGCGGGTTCCCTGGAGGATCGCAAGGCGGATGCCGGGGCGCGGACGGCGTCTCGATCCCGGCCTCAGCTATGACGCCCGTCCCACCAGTAACGCCCCCGCCCAGGCCCTCCTCCCAGTGCCGTCGCCGTGGCCCTCAGCCCTACGCCACGACGGCGCGGCGGTTTGGGGGGGGAGGGGTGTGGTGTCGCACAAGTACAAAGTGCGCGCCACTTACTTTCGCCGCGCGCCGTCATGCACGCACGGCGCGGCGTTCTCACAACGACAGCCACGAGCGCCCTCTGAGACAACGCCGCTCGTGGCCACCACTGAAGGACATCGGCCACTTGGCACTTCGGACTGAGATAGCAACGAGTTAGGACCTTCGTAATCCGATAGGCACGAGTGAAGACTTTGCTATTGTACAGGCACTAGGCAGGCCTCTAACAACTATGTATAAACATTCTGCAGTACGATGTAAAAGTTAAGTATTGTTACATTCTGTGCAATATAAATCTTTCTAATTTACTCTAGTGTTTATAGTTTCTGGCTGCTCCCCTCCGTACCTGCACCAGCGTGCTGTCTTGTTACTGTGTCGGTCTCGTTGCACTCGGCCACCGACACCTACGACGAGGCTGGGACACAAAAGCGGCGACGAAGTCGGGACACAAAAGGAAGGGCAGAATTAAAGTACTTGCTGTGGAGGGAGACGGGCTGTAAGGCAGTCAGTGTAGCCGCGATATCCACCAGGTTGTATTCTCTGAGCTTTTAAAGCGTCTACCTCCTACGCACGATGTCCCACGTACGAATCTTGGTCACAGTGCAAATTTTAATTCAACACCTCTCGTTACATTCAATGTCTTTGATTTAAATGTTCAAATGTTTGTTAAGCTTATGGGACTTAACTATGGGGTCATCAGTCCCTAAACTTACAAACTACTTATGAACTACCTTATACTAAAGACGGCACAAATATCCATGCCCGAGGGGGGATTCGAACCCCCGACCGTAGTGGCCGTGCAGATCGCGACTAAAGCGCCTCAGTCTCCTCGGCCACCGCGGCCGGCATGTCTTTGATACTAGTGAATATACTTCAGAAATTACATTGTAGTACGTCATATACTTCAGAAGGTGTGATATGATTAACAATGAAGTTCATGAAATTTCATTTCATCACGCATGAGTTCGTAATTTATTACGTCTCTATTATCGAGTCTATTTGCAACATACTTTGTATACAGTTTCCTGATATTCTATTCTGTGAGCGCGGAAAAATATATATCTTTGATATAATGAGACACTATATGTTTCAGGGGATTGAATTATTGTTGGTATTCAGTAGTATGTTCATAATGTCTGCAAAATACATCGCTAACACAGCAGAAAAGAAGTAAAAAATCGATATCCGGTCGTGATGGAGCGGTTCTTCATGTACCAAAATATCTATGGCCTCTTATCTCATGAACTATGTGTCTTACTAAGATACACTGACATTCAGTGATATATGTGTGTATAATGTCTGCGAAATGTTTAATTAATACATATTAGTAGTACATTATATTAGTAGTACGTAATATTACATTGTAGTACGTCATATACTTCAGAAGGTGTGATATGATTAACAATGAAGTTCATGAAATTTCATTTCATCACGCATGAGTTCGTAATTTATTACGTCTCTATTATCGAGTCTATTTGCAACATACTTTGTATACAGTTTCCTGATATTCTATTCTGTGAGCGCGGAAAAATATATATCTTTGATATAATGAGACACTATATGTTTCAGGGGATTGAATTATTGTTGGTATTCAGTAGTATGTTCATAATGTCTGCAAAATACATCGCTAACACAGCAGAAAAGAAGTAAAAAATCGATATCCGGTCGTGATGGAGCGGTTCTTCATGTACCAAAATATCTATGGCCTCTTATCTCATGAACTATGTGTCTTACTAAGATACACTGACATTCAGTGATATATGTGTGTATAATGTCTGCGAAATGTTTAATTAATACATATTAGTAGTACATTATATTAGTAGTACGTAATATTACATTGTAGTACGTCATATACTTCAGAAGGTGTGATATGATTAACAATGAAGTTCATGAAATTTCATTTCATCACGCATGAGTTCGTAATTTATTACGTCTCTATTATCGAGTCTATTTGCAACATACTTTGTATACAGTTTCCTGATATTCTATTCTGTGAGCGCGGAAAAATATATATCTTTGATATAATGAGACACTATATGTTTCAGGGGATTGAATTATTGTTGGTATTCAGTAGTATGTTCATAATGTCTGCAAAATACATCGCTAACACAGCAGAAAAGAAGTAAAAAATCGATATCCGGTCGTGATGGAGCGGTTCTTCATGTACCAAAATATCTATGGCCTCTTATCTCATGAACTATGTGTCTTACTAAGATACACTGACATTCAGTGATATATGTGTGTATAATGTCTGCGAAATGTTTAATTAATACATATTAGTACTGTACAAATAATAAAATGTTGCTGAATGGCGTAGTTTTGATGCTGGAACATCGGGAAAGTAGTAAGCGATAAACTTCTTTCCTTCCATCAATTTGATAGGGTTGTCAGCAAGAGAAAGATTCATAAAGATTTGACATTGAGTGTAAAGTTTGATTCAAGTGCTCTCATTACCAAAAAGTAGATGAGTTGTTAGGACAGGAATATTTTTTTTAATTTTTTAATTTTTATTTTTTTGTTTAATTTTTTATTTTTATTTTATTTATTTATTTTTATTTTTTGTGACTCGCACTGTTTATGAATTCATATCTCCAGAAATATGCGCCGTCTCCTTGCGCTGTAAGTAAACAGTGCAGGCAACATGAACTGAAGAAACAATGAAAACAGTGCGACAGTAGTGGCTGAAGAGCGACAAGGTAATCGACACAGGCTAACAGAATGCTGCACGGTTGGCAATGAATATCTTCAATCAGTACGCCAACACGTATTCCGATTGCTACATACACACACACATTTGATGGAAAAATAAATAAATTCTCTTCTTCCCCCTAAAAATCCCTTTGACACTTATTTTTCCCCCTAACATTTCTTTCCCCCTAAATTCCCCCCTGGAAAAATTTCCCCCCTAAATCTGGGGGGAAAACCCCCAAGTTGGAAACCCTGCGAACAGTTCGAGTCATGTTCAAACCCAGCTCTAGCGGTTATAGTAGTTCTGCGTAGCACGAGCAGAGCGGCGCGGCGCTGCGACCAGAGCAGCGCTAGTGAAGCAAATGGCGGCCCTGGCGCGACAGTGGCGCTTCGCCACGACCAGAGCGGAGCGGCAGAGAGCGGCCACCGGCGCGGGGCCAATCAGCGCAGTCGCCAGCTGCTGCACAGGGGAGGAAATGGCTTCTGTCAACGCGTTAATTGCAGCCGTTCACGCTCGTCGTCCTTTGTGGGACCAGCGCAACAACTATCACCATAACAGATTCGTCTTGGACAAATTATGGGAGGAGGTGGCATCAGAATTGAAGACTAATAGTAAGTACATACTCAGTTTCGCAATCTATCATTTCTTTTACTGCCGGGAAACCAGAAATGGTAATGAATCTGAAGTAGTAGTGCAGTTGTTGTTGTTGTGGTCATCAGTCTACAGACTGTTTGATGCAGCTCTTCACGCTACCCTGTCCTGTGCAAGTCTCTTCATCTGAGAATATGTTCGGCAACCTACATCCTTTTGAATCTGCTTACTATATTCGCCCCTCGGTCTCCCTCTACGATTTTTACCCCACACACTTCCTTTTAATGCTAAGTTGACAATTCCTTGATGTCTCAGAATGTGTCCTACCAATCTATCCCTTCTCTTAGTCAGTATATGCCAGAAACTCCTTTTCTCCCCAATTCGGTTAAGCACCTCCTCATTAGTTACGTGATCTACCCATCTAATTTTCATCAGTCGTCTGTAGCACCACATTTCAAAAGCTTCTATCACTTTTCATCTGAACTCCTTATTGTCCATGATTTACTCCCATACAATGCTACACTCCAGACAAATGCTTTCAGAATGGACTTCCTCACATTTAAATTAATATTGGATGTTAACAAGTTCCGCTTCTGTAGAAACGCTTTTCTTCCCATAGCCGTTCTACATTTTATATCTTCTTTGCTTCGGCCATCAGAAGTTATCTTGCTACCCAAATAACAAAATTCATCTACCACTTTTATTGTCTCACTACCTTCAACATCGTCTGACTTTCTGACATTACATTCCATTACCTTCGTTGTACTCTTGTAAATGTTCATCTTATATCTTCCTTTCAAGAAACTGGCCATCCCTTTCAATTTCTCTTCCAGATCTTTTGCGGTCTCTGACAGAATTACTTTGTCATTGGCAAACCGCAATGTTTTTATTTCTTCTCCCTGCACTTTAATGCCCTTTCCAAATTTCTCCTTCCATTCCTTCACTCCCTGCTCAATGTACAGATTGAACAACATTGAGGAAAAGCTACAACCCTGTCTTACTCCCTTCCCAACCTTTGCATCCCTTTCTTGCCCTTCAACTCTAATAACTGCTGTCTGGTTTTTGTATAAATTGAATATAACTCTTCGCTCCCTATATGTTACCCCTGATACCTTCAGAATTTGGAAGAGTGTATCCAGTCGACACTGTCAAAAGCTTTCTCCAAATCGACAAATGCTAAAAACGTAGGTTTCCCTTTCCTTAGCCCTTCTTCTAAGATAAGTCGTAATGTTAGTATTGCCTCCCGTGTTCCTACATTTCTCCTAAATCCAAACTGATCTTCCCCGAGGTTGGATTCCACAAGTTTTTCCAGTAGTGCAGTAGTAAAAACTATATTACTATTCTTTACAAATGTGTCTCTTATTTGCACAGCTTCATTTGAAGCTCTATTGAAGTGTCCTACCGTATAAGTAAAAGCGGACAGACCATTCAATTTCTGATGTATGTTGTTCATTGAGTCCCAGGGAGCCTACTGTGTCAATTACAGTGTTGTCCAGAACATATACGTCTCACAGTATCATCAGCAAACAGTGGTGAAGTTTCTATCGGCTTCCAAAGTAGTCTCCATTTGTGCGTGGTCTTCAGTCCGCAGACTGGTTTGAAGACGCTCTCCACGCAACCCTGTCTTGTGCATTCTTCTTCATCAATGGCAACCTACATCCTTTTGAATCTGCTCTTTCGTCTCTCGGTCTCCCTCTGCGATTTTACCTCACTCACTTCCTTCTAATGATGTCTCAAAAGGTATCCCACAAACCTATACTTTCTCTCAGAGGTGCCCCCTCCCCCTTGGCCAATGACTCATCCCCTCCCCAAACTGCGACCAACCACGCCACATCCGAGATATTTTTTTTCAACCCCCCCCCCCCTCAAAGACATTTCAATGACGCAATTTGCGATATGACCTCCCCCATGGGCAACTCTGCCTTCTCTTAGTATTTGCCAGAAACTCCTTTTCTCCCGAATTCTGATGAGTACCTCCTCATTAGATACGTGAACTACCCATCTAATCTTCGTCATATGTCTGTAGCACCAAATTTCAAAAGCTCCTATCACCCCTCTGTCAGAACTCCTTATCGTCGCCGGCCGCGGTGGCCGAGGTGACTGAGGCGCTCCAGTCACGGTCAGCACGGCCACTACGGTCGGGGGTTCGAATCCCCCCTCGGGCATGGATATTTGTGCCGTCCTTAGTATAAGGTAGTTGATAAGTAGTTTGTAAGTTTAGGGACTGATGACCCCGTAGTTAATTCCCATAAGCCTAACAAACATTTGAACATTCCTTATCGTCTCATTACCTAATCTAATTCCTTCAGCATCACCTGATTTTCTTAAGCTACGATCTTTTACTCTTTATAATGTACATCTTATATCCTTCTTTCAAGGCACTGTCTAGTCCAATCACTTGCTCTTCCAGGCCCTTTGCTGTCTCTAACAGAATTACTATGTCATCCGCAAACTGATCTTCCCCAAGGACAGATTCCACCACTTTCTCCAATCGTCTGTAAATAATTCATGTTAGTATTTTGCAACAATGATTATTGAACAGGTAGTTCTGTAATTTTGACATTTGTCTGCACTTGCTTTCTTTGTAATTGGAATTACCATATTCTAATGAAGTTGCAGGTCATTTCCCCTGTCTCATACATCATGAATACCAGGCAGAACAATTCCTTCATGATCGACTGTCCTATTGATATCAGCAGCTCAGACAGAATATCATCTACTCCAGGGGCCTTGCTTCAACTCACATCATTCAATGCTCTGTCAAATTCTTCTCACAGTATCGTATCTACTGCCTCATATTCCACTACTTCATCTTCCATTTGTAGAATACTGCCTTCAAGTTTATTTCCTTTGTACAGACCCTCTATATATTCCTTCCATTTTCAGCTTTCCGTTCTTTTCTAAGTACTGGTTTTCATCCTCGCTCTTGATATTCATACAGCTGTTTTTCTTGTTTCCAAATGTCTCTTTTATTTTCCTGTAGGTGGTATCTATCTTTTCCCCAGTTATACAGTCTCCCATTTCTCCTCAAGCCACCCCTGCTTATCCAGTTGGCACTTCCTCTCAACCTCATTTTACTGACGTCTGTACTCCCTTTAACTGCTTCATTTACTGCGGTTTTATATTTTCTCCTTTCATCAATTAAGTTCAGTATCTCCTGTGTTATCCAAGGTTTTCTATTAAGCCTTGTCCTTCTATCTATTAGTATGATCATTTGCAGCCTTCACTACTCGATCTCTTAGAGCCACCCATTCTTCTTCTACTGTATTCCTTTCCTCTGTTTCAGCCTATCTAGCCTAATGCTGCATCTGAAACTCTCGACCACCTCTGGTTCCTTCAATTTGTTCAGGTTCCATCTCCAATATCTGTCCCTGGATATCTCTTACAGTTTTAAACCTTTTTCCAAACCTATGCCTTACCATTGTAAAGTCAATATGGCATATTCCAGTGTTTCTTGGTCTTTTGCACATACATAACCATCTTTCATGATTATTAAATCAAATGTTTGTGATTATTAAATTGTGCTCTGTGCAAAATTCTACCAGGCGATCATCTCTTTCAGTCCTTTTACCCAGTCCATGTTCACCTACTACATTCCCTTATCTTTCCTTTTATACTACTGTGTTCCAGTCCCCCATAACAACAGGTTTTCCTCTCCCTTAACTGTCTGAATAATTTCTTTTCTCTCTTCATACATTTCTTTGATCCCTCATGATTGGCAGAGCTAGTTGGCATACAAATCTGTACTACTCTGGACGGTGTTGACTTCGTCTTTGTTGTGATAATGTGTTCACTTTGCTGTTCATAGTAACTTACCCACATTCCTATTTTCTTAGTCATTATCATACCTAGTCCTGTGTTACCACCAACTGATTTTGTATTTATTAGCCTGTAATCACCTGACCAGAAATCCTGTTTATCCTGCTACCACCAAATGATTTTGTATTTATTACCCTGTAATCACCTGACCTGAAATCTTGTTCATCCAGCCCCGAACTTCACTAATCCCCAACATATATATCTTTAACCTACCCATTTCTCTTTTCAGATTTTCTAACTTACCTACCCGATCTGTAGAATGTTCCGATCCCCGCCTAGAGATTCGAATAGGGGACTATTTTACTTCCAGAATATTTAACACAAGAAGGCGCGATAATCATATATTGAAAGTGTTGCTTGTCCTCAGGAAAAGTAACGACTATAGTTTCCCATTTCTTTCAGCCGTTCGCAGTAACTAGATGGCAAAGCCACGTTTGCTGTTACAAGGCCAGACTATTGTACCTGTAACTACTGAAAAGGCTGCTGTCCCTCTTCAGGAACCACACGTTTGTCTGGCCTCTCCACAGATACCCCTCCGCTGTGGTTGGACCTAGAGTGCAGCTATCTGTATCGTTGAGGCACGCATGCCACCCCATCTCAGCAATGTCTGTGGTTCATGAGTACCTCCACCTAACGCTCTGTATTACAAAATCACACTCAACTATTCATCGTACTCTGGAAACACCTGAAAATAAAAATTAAAAAACTTAAAAATATTCCTCGTTAATGGATAATCGTCGTCTCCTATGGATATAAAAGGCAGTACAACAGATGTCTGTGGTAATGGAGAGTCTGTCGTTATATTAAGTGTCCCCTCTTGCATAAAGAGAAATACACTTTCAGAACGAAATGTACAACCATCACTTTGCTTCCCATATCTTTCAATAGCAACTATAATGAATTTCCCAGGAGCGCCTTCAGTTGCTTGTAATACGACTGAATAAAAAAAATTATAGTTGAAAAACATTGTAGCAGAATTTGCTGGACATTTCAAACGAATATGTGTTCCATCAACAACATCAACTGCATTTGGAAAATTCCGTGCTTTATAAAATTCCTCTTCAATAGTCACTCTCATTTGATGTGACTGGAGGCAATCCCACAACACTTCGATTGTTGACTCTACAATTCTTGTAACAGTTCTACGTCCCATTCTGAACATCGCAGTCATTTATTCTATCAGTGGCTAGGAATCTCTAACAATACAGAATTTCTCAAAAGTAGTAATAGCGAGTATTAGTAATTTAGGGGGGTCATTTATAAATTGCGTCACACGTTATGGGGGTGGAACTAGGGGCAATCGCATAGCAATTAGGGAGGGGAGGGGGTCATCAGCTTCGTGAAGTTACAACTATCTTTAAAATAGAAGTCGAACGAATTTGTTTCTCCTTTACTTAGGGCTATAGTCATGTTGCATTTAATACAGACTTTCGCATTTTACTATTTTTTTATCCATTTGTAAGAGCATGATTTTGATCTTGTTGCCATTACCAAGTCTGACAATGATAAGATACGAGGAGACGTCTATGGATGAAGTCTCTGTTATGATATACAGGATGACACAGAAAAACTGGAACATTTCCACAATCCAATAAAACTAGAAGTGATGAAGGAAAGAAAATTAATTCATAGTAATTGAAATCTTGCGAAACATATTCTTTTAATTACATCCATTAGATTACCTCGTCTTGGATGAATACATTCGTGAAATCTGCTGTGGAGTCTCCATAATGACCGTTTCGAGATTTCAGCTGGGATACAGTGAATCTCATCCCTTATTCTCTGTTTTATCTCATCCAGGATTCTTGGTCGAGTCGTGTAGACTTTTCTCTAGAGGCAACCCCACAAAAAATTAATTAATTAATTAACTGTCTACCAACCCTTCCTGCCTGGAGAAGATAATACCCTCTGCAAGAGTTGCAGAGAGGTCTCTTTTGTCACCTCTTTCGTCCATGATTATGTTGGCAATACACTAAGAACAGGGCACCTTGCCATCTTGCCATGTAAGCTTGCCTCTGGCCACCCAGCAGACGGCAGTGCAGACGACGTACGAAGCCATGCGTTCTTAACTAAAGTAAACGAGGCATAAAGCGCGAGGCGGCGACTGTAAGCCATTGGACGGCAGTCGGTCAATATTAAAAGCAACCGTCCACATTCATACGAACACACAAATTCAATCACATGGGTGGAAATATGTATAAACATGGGGCATTGATAATCAGTAAATAGCCAGCCGCAGCGGCCGAGCGGTCTGCGGCGCGCCAGTTACAGTCTTCACGGCCGCTAAGGTCGGGGTTCGAATCCCCCCTCGGGCATGCATGTTTGTGTCGTCTTTAGTATAAGGTAGTTCATAAGTAGTTTGTAAGTTTAGGGACTGATGATCCCGCAGTTAAGTCCCTTAAGCTTAACAAACATTTGAACATAATAAAGGAATAAAATAATTGACATACAGATGTACATTATTAATGGCGGAGAAACAGTTAAGAGTAATGAATAACTCAAAATGGAACACGAGCACACATTCAGTGGACGTGTTTCAAACTGAACGCCATTAACACAGACTCGCGTAAAACCTCAATGTTCGACGGAGAACGCACACTTCTTGGTCGTCCTATTGCTTTCTTATTGAGGGCAGATACAAAGTTATTAATCCAACATTTTATCGCTTGTTTCAACGGAATGGGATGATAAAAACGTCGAAACTGTCTCAGCGCCGCTGCCGAACTGTCATTGTGCTTAAAAGCATTTTTATGGCTAACGCACGGTGTTGTCCGTTCCACTGATCCGAGCCATGATTATTGAAATGACTGACTGTTTACTCGCTGCCACGAACCCCCTATCTTTCTAATGCCATCAGAATAGGTGTTACGGCTCGCTTTCTATTAGTTACGTTTCAATTATCCAGACCTTCTGATGCTGGCAGAGAGATTATCGGTAACAGAGAAGATCTCTATGAGGGACTGTTCCTTTTCTTTTCTCTAGTTGGGATCCCGCTGTAGCGACCAGTTCCCCATCGGGACTCCCCGATAGTTATCATTGTTTCAAAAAAATGTTCAAATGTTTGTATAGCTTATGGGACTTAACTACGGGGTCATCAGTCCCTAAACTTATAAACTACTTATGAACTAGCTAAGACTAAGGACGGCACAAATATCCATGCCCGAGGGGGGATTCGAACCCCCGACCGTAGTGGCCGTGCAGACCGCGACTGGAGCGCCTCAGTCCCCCCCCCCCCCAACCCTTTGTTACAGAACTTCCTTTGGATGCGGGGTGACCCGCTTTCGTCTTACGTTTCAGGATATGAATTTGGTTTTCTAGGAGGTTATGTTTTCTTTTTTCGTTAAGGCGTGTCATTCGGATGTGTTGAAGGGGTGGTACGACCACCCCAAAAAAAATCAAAAAATAAATAAATAAATAAATAAAAATAAATAAATAAACGCAGTGCTGGTGTCTGCTCATGTTTCCCACTACTCATTCCCAAGATTAATCTGTGTCACCCTGTATTTAACTAGCATATGTAATATGTCATGTCTCAGCAACAAGGAGACCACTTGGGTATCGGATTTTAGAATTTTTTAATATTTATGGTGCGTGAAGCTCAGAACACAAATAACAATCAGCCAAAACCATTCGATCCAACTCTCAAAAATTCTCGAGAAAATATTCTTTGAAATTTTGCAATTACACGTAAGTACCAGTAATTAAAACACCTCCAATCTTTGTCGGTGTAGCTCAGGTGGTAGCGTTCTAGCCTTCAAACCATAGGGTTGGTGATTCGAATCCTGCCGTGACGCATGTGTTATTTTTTTTATTGTGTCCGAATACTTATACAATTTTAATATCTAATAGTAATTTTTACGAAAAATTTACTTATTTTTGTTTGTTCGTAATTTTCTGTATTTTATAAAAGGTTGTTAATAAGATGGTAAAAATCAAAAACGTAAGTTAAATGTTTACAGTATTGGCTTCTCTCTTAGTTGACGACTTTGATTGTTCATTTTGTGAAGAGCTCAAATCAAATGTTCAAATGTTTGTATAGCTTATGGGACTTAACTACGGGGTCATCAGTCCCTAAAGTTACAAACTACTTATGAACTAGCTAATACTAATCCATACCGGAGGGGGGATTCGAACCCCCGACCGTAGTGGCCGTACAGACCGTGACTGGAGCGCCTCAGTCCCCTCGGCCACCGCGGCCAACTGTGAAGAGCTACGACGTTCTCTTTGGAAAGTCATCTCCTTAGGTACTAATGACTTTCCAAGCAGCTAACCTGTTCAACCATCGTTTTACCTGACGACAAAGCTCGTCTACAAACAAATAAGCAAAAGCTGACACAACACGTGTAATTAGAGATCCCAAAATGTTTCATATAACTAAATTCGAAAACAACGAAAAAAATATATGGCACAGCAGGATTCGAACCACCAACTCTAATGGTTGTGAGGCCACTTGAGCAACTTTTTAATTATTGGTACTTACGTGTACTTGCAAAACTTCAAAGTCGATTATCTCGAGTTGCGCCGAATGTCTTTGGCTGATTGTTATTTAAGTTCTGAACTTCATAAAGAAATTCTAAAATCCGATACACATGTGGTCTCCTTGTAAGAGCTGTGGTACATATTTTTCGTCACACGAAGCCACTAACCAATAAAAGACATCAAAAGGTTTTGATCATCACGAAGATTCGGCCTCAAAGTGTTGTACCTAGACATACCAGCGAAATTCTTTGGCCGGCCGCGGTGGCCGAGGGGACTAAGGCGCTCCAGTCACGGTCTACATAGGTCACCAATTTTTTCGACATGATCTTCTTTCTGACGCATTCAAACAAAATCGAAAAAAATGAAAAAAAAAGATAAAAACATCATGTCAACAATCTAACGGACGACTGGTAAAAGGTGGTAAAAGGTGAAAATTCAGTGGCGCTCCAGTCACGGTTTGCACGGCCACTACGGTCGGGGGTTCGAATCCCCCCTCGGGCATGGATATTTGTGCCGTTCTAGTTCGTAAGTAGTTCATAAGATTCATAGATAATGACTTAGTGCACTTATGCACTGTAAATCGTTTTATATAACAACTATTTGACGTTACAAGATTATGGCCTTGTAAAATATTTTATTTGACCTGATGATGCTGACATAGATCAGTGAAACCGGTCGTCATTAATAAAAACTGATGATAAGCGATCTTGGCTATTTTATATCTTTTTACAATAGTTCATAAGTAGTTTGTAAGTTTAGGGACTGATGACCCCGTAGTTAAGTCCCATAGACTATACAAACATTTGAACATTTTTGAAGTTCTTTGATAAATGGGGATGTGCCATATGGTTGGATGAAGAAGGTGTGGCCACGTCAGATGTTCCTAATGTTACCCAAATCGAGATCGCTATGCCGCAATGCAGTGTTTCTCAACCCGTGGGTCGCAACCCCCAAGTCTTGCTCGGGGGGTTGCGGTTGCAGGAGGATGCAGTAGCAGATGTTCGATGGCGAATCTACGTGTCGTGAAGTGACACACGGAAGTGACAGGGTTTCGCGAAAGTCGCTTAATTAACAATTCATCCGTATGTGGAAAATTGGTTGTTGTGACAGGTTTCGTGTGATGCTTAAACAGACATCAACAGTGTTACAAGTATAAGCACATATGGCACTTTTGGTTTCTGATGATGGGGCGACCGAAAAGCGAAACAAGGATGTCATTTTTCCACCTCGCGATGACTTGTTAATTTAGCGACTTAACCCGCGAGGACTCGCGCGTATTTTGCTCACACTAATTTTAAAACAATCGGCATTTTATCAATTTTAAATAGTCAAATATTTGTTTTTTCTTATAAACGAAACTAGAAATACTTATTTAGACATATTAAGTACATTGCAAACTGTTCTTTGACTGTCAGAAAAACGCGACCGCGGCGGATTAGCCGCGCGTACTGGAGCGCCGTGTTGCGGTGCGCGCGGTTGTCCGCCGTCAGGGGTTCGATTCACCTCTCCGGCATGGGTGTTTGTGTTGTCCTTAGTTAACCTTAGGTTAAGTAGTCTGTAAGCCAGGGACCAAGCTGTTGAGTTCCATAGATTTACTAACAATTGATTTTTGAAAAGCCGGCCGCGGTGGCCGAGGTGACTGAGGCGCTCCAGTCACGGTCAGCACGGCCACTACGGTCGGGGGTTCGAATCCCCCCTCGGCATGGATATTTGTGCCGTCCTAGTTCGTAAGTAGTTCATAAGTAGTTTGTAAGTTTAGGGACTGATGACCCCGTAGTTAAGTCCCATAAGCTTAACAAACATTTGGATTTTTGAAAAATGTTATACACGCTATCGATCGCGTAACTTTTAAAGGCTCGAGTTCTCGCAGTACTGCTACACTTACATACAATGGTCGGAATCCTCACTGTATGACTGTCAGGAAAAACAGTTAATCACTAACTTTATTTTTAATCAGTACATCAATACATTTTCACTACTGGATAAAAGTAATTTGCAACTGGTAACGAGTTTTCAAAGCAGTATTACTTTTACTAAACTAATAGCAATACAGTTTTATTACTCGATCATAGTAATTTGCTGCTGATCAAGAGTTTTCAGGATCTTTTCGAAGAAATCCAAAGTTTATGAGCATCCTTGAAGTATTAAGGAGTGATGAATCAGCTTTGATGGTTTCAAACTCGCACATGACAACACGTCGCAACAAATAACACGTTGATATTTATTATTCAAGAGAGCAAACCCATACATCAAATACTTGGGCTCATAAAGTCTTTTCTTGCTGTTTTGGTTCGTTTCCGCTACTGCAACTATAACCAGAGGTGAATGGTTGCGCCGGCCGCGGTGGCCGAGGGGACTGAGGCGCTCCAGTCCGGTCTGCACGGCCACTACGGTCGGGGGTTCGAATCCCCCCTCGGGCATGGATATTTGTGCCGTCCTTAGGATTAGCTAGTTCATAAGTAGTTTGTAAGTTTAGGGACTGATGACCCCGTGGTTAAGTCCCTTAAGCTATACAAACATTTGAACATTTTTTTAATGGTTGCGAAGATCTTAGATACATCTAAGAAATAAAATTAAATATTTTTTTCTTTGGGATCAGTGACATGGCTTTCTTAAGAAACTGGAAGGGCGCCGGACATTTTTACTCGAAAAAGGGGGGGGGGGGGGGGGGCGAGTTGAAAAACACTGCCAGAATGTAATGGAATGGGTTCAAGGTGCATGAACTCGAGGCGATTAAATTTTGAATCGTTCATTTTATTGCGTACCCTTTATGGATTTTCTACGATGTTTAATTTATTCTTGATTTTATGAAAGAAAGAAAAATAATTTAAATATAAATGTAGAAATAATATTGGAAACGTTATTGTAGTTCGAACAGGGGTAGGGTCACACCAATGTGATCACTTGTGACAAGGTGGAGAGAGAATCCGAAAACCATGAAAGTCGTGTGACGAAATTTATGGAGAGCCCCTTAGGGAGATGTTTAGGTCATAGTCTCCATTTATGATAATTAATTTCTTTCAGGGAAAACGACACGAATGAAATGGAAAAACCTGAGAGACAGGTTTCGTATAGAGATGAAAAAATATTGCCAACCTACATCCGGCAGCGGGACAGAGGAAGAATCGTCAGGCGACGAAAAGAAAGAGCGGACAGAACGCGAAGAAGCTGTGTCAACCTGGCCGCACTTCAACAGCCTGAAGTTCCTGACCGACCAGTTCCCTCAGGAGAGTAAAGCCAATTCAGATGCCGTTGATCCTGCTGCAATGGATCCAGACGAGGACATTTCCAACGAGATGTGTGCCTGCCCAGCTTCAACATCGACTTCTCCGTCTGTGATTGACGGCATTAGTAACAGACTATCGCTAAGGAGAAGGTCAGTAACTGATATTCAAAATAAACTGATTGACCTCAAGGAGAAGAAACGTAAACTCCTCGATCAAGAGAAAGACAGATCAGATAAACTTGCAGGGTTTTTTGACAGTCTCCTGCCGCACATAGGAAAACTGTCAGATGAAAGGCAAATGCTGCTGATGATGGAAATTCAGCAGCTCGTTTATAAACACGTCTATGGATCGAAATCTGAGTGACTTCTTATTGCAACTGTGTATGCAAAAATCTACAAATATAATACTTTTGAAGTAAAAAATTGTATTCTGCTTTAGCCTTTGAAAATAAATTCCTAGAAGTGACAAAAATTTGAAAATCGAAAATTAATGTTTTTAATATTTGAGAATAAAACGCCTTCTTACCTTACTTTGACTGTTAAACGTTCTTCAGGGCGGATCAGATAGTCCAAGTAGGTTGTAGTTTGTGACTCACATGTTGTATTATGTAGTCAAACGTGGGAATTGGCATACGGAAGTATTAGCGAAACTTTCTGCATGTAAGCACAATTGTGAGTACAAAAACTCTCAATTTTCCTGCCTGTTCTAATTGATCGGATGGATGGACCATCATTTTGATTTTCTGCTTGATATACACTAATGCAACCACTAGTATCTATTAGCACTGAGAATATTATGAGCCTTGGTAGCGACTCTTTCGACACTGAAAGTAACAAACTGTGAGGTACGACTCTTCCCACTCGTCAGCTGAATAAGATATCACTATGGTGTAAAAATTAGCAATTGACTCTAAATAATAAGAAGTGTGAAATCGTCCACACGAGTACGAAAAGAAATCCGTTAAACTTCGTTTACAAGATAAATCATTCAAAAGTGAAGGCCGTAAACTCCACAAAATACCTAGGAATTACTATTACTTCAGACTTAAACTGGAAAGAACACTTAGATAATGTCGTGGGAAAGGCGAACCAGAGGCTGCGTTTCATTGGTAGAACCCTCAAAAGATGCAACAGTACTACTAAAGAAACTACTCTTGTCCGTCCTCATTTGGAGTATTGCTGCCCAGTGTTGGGATCCTTATGAGGTGGGTTTGACGGAGGACACCGAAAGAGTCCAAAGAAGGGCAGTTCTGTTTGTATTGTCACGATACAGGGGAGACAGCGTTGCGGAAATGATACAGGATCTGGGATGGGACTCATTACAACAACTGCGCTTATCGCTGCGGCGTGGGCTACTTACGAAACTCCAATCGCCAAGATTCTCCTCCAAATGCGAAAATATATTGTTGACTCCCCCTTACATAGGCAGAAATGATCATCAGAATAAAATACGAGAAATCAGATCTAAAACGGAGAGATTCATGTGTTATCTCTTCCCGTGCGATATTCGAGAATGGAATGGGAGATAAAATAGTATAACGGTGGTTCGATGAACCCTCTGCCAGGCACTTAAATGTGATTTGCAGAGTATCCCATGCAGATGTAGATGTAGATCAGCTAACTTCGGCAGTGCAGTCAGCGGACTATACATAGTTCACCGCCTAACATACACAGTCGCGACACTCTCTGCTATCAAAGATGTTACCAACTGACAGTTGCAACGACACGAGCGCTCCTAGCGGTGGGCAAGCCGCTGAAGGAGTCATGTTTGTTTTACGTAATTAACGAAATAGTATAATTTTTGCGTTACAAGCGTTATTAAAAATAAAGAAAGAGGCGTACGTAATACGGAAATTAATGTAAAAACAACCGAATTTAACTGATTCAGTGGTATAAAGTACAACTTCGTCATGAACAAATATTTACGAATATGTTTATATTTGCAGGTTATTCCGTTGAAAGTAAGTAGAATATAAAAATAGGATTGATCAAAAACACGTAATCCGTGGTAGGTTTTATTATATTTCAACCTACGATGAATTTGTTGTGAAAGCTGTCAAGAGATTCAAAAATAAATTTTAAGAATGGGCATACCTAATCTTCCTTCTTTCCAATTTGTTTGTGTTTGCAATTCCGAAATATTTCGTTAAATTTACTTGCCTTAGATTGGACTGATTTATGGTGTAAATGAACAGATTTCTTTTAGTGCTCGTATGGACGACCTCACACCTGCAGCACACTCGTATCTTATCTAAATCGTTTCGCAGTTGGTTTACAGCCTCTTGTGACTTCACTGGACGATAAACGAGAGTAACAGCTGTAAACAGTCTAAGACGGCAGCTTATATTGTCTCCTAAATGCTTTATGAACTGTAGGGGTTATTATAACACTTCCCTGGGAAACTGTGTTATTTTTTGACTCAAAAGATCGTGAATCCTGTCGCACAACTCAGACGTATCCCATAAGCACCAGATTTGAGTTAGAAGCCGCTTCTGAGGTACAGTGTCAAAGGTCTTCGATTGAAGAGCTGTTGTGATTCGCGAAAACGATACTTTTTGAACCAGTCTTGACTATGGGTGAATAGATCGTTCTCTTCATGGTATTTCATTATTTTCGAAGAAATTATATGTTCAAATCCTGCGACATATCGAAGAACACGGGCCTGCAATTTTGTTGTGCATTACTCTTGCAGCTTTTCTTTAATATTGCAGTGACCTATGTAACTTTCCAGTATTTCGTTTACTGACCGGTTGTTACAGCTATGTATGGACCTACTGCATCAGCACACACTGAGAGGAATTTATTGGTGTACTATCTAGATCGGAAGACTTGCTTTTGTTAAGTGATTTAAATAGCTTTACTACTTCGAGGGGCTCTGGTTTAAAGTTTCGTAGGGTAAGTCCAGCAGATATCGGCATCTTAATGGAATTCACTTCAAATAAGAGTGTGACTCGGTAGCACAGTGGTACAGTGGTAGAATATGAATCCAAAAGTCGCGGGTTCCAACACCGTTAAGGCCTAGGATTTTTATCTGCCATTTTCCACATGTTTCACCTCTGTCAATGTTGCTGCTGTGAAAAATATCGAGTAGCGCCGTGGTTCGGAATCCACGTTAAACTGTAGGTCCCCCTATAACTGGATGGGCAAGTCAGTCCGAAGGTCGGAGGAAGGCAACGGCATACCAACTCCAAACAGGACCCTGCCTAGTAAAGCAATGTGGTGTTCGACCCAATCTTCAGATTGTTGACTGCTTTACCTTGCCTTATATCTTAGTTGATTGTATAATATAGGTTATAACTTATTGTGACGTGCTACATAAATTAATCTGGTTTTGTATGGATGTGCGCAAGTCCTTATAATAACAATCAGTTCAATTTAAAATTACATTTATGAGATGCACCTTTCGTACCAGTGATCGGCAGTGCAAAATGTGACGAGACCTGTTATCGGTACTGAATCGTATTATTTATCGCCAATTTATTTAGCTACTAAATGCGCAATTTAAATAATTAAAGTGCAGATTACACAGATATTGCTGGATTATTGGTACACTTACCCTATGTTGGTAGCTGTTGATTCGAATAGTGGAGAATTTTGAATGTCTTTTTTTGGGAAAGAATTTCGGAAATCTGTTTTATTAGTTCTGCTTTAGCGGCACTGTCACCGGTAGCATCACCACTGATTGTGCAGTGCAGTATTAACTGTGTATTTCCACTGGTGTACCTAACGTATGAGCAGATTTTCTTTGGATCTTCTGTCAAATTATGAGACAGGGTTTCGTGGCAGAGGCTTATAAGCGTCTCATATTAAAGTCTGCACTAAACTTTGAGTTGCTGCAAAAAGTCGCTAACATGCATTTACTACAGAGAATGTTCCGGACATATTCTATTCAATTTTTGTCAGTTTCCAGCACGAACGCAGAGAGCTCTAGGAAGTTGTTTGATCGGGAATCGGACATGAAATAGCACAAACGTAAATAAGGCTGTAGATTTGGCGATTATAAACGATAATATTATACGAATGGGGCCATTTACGGGTCGAAAGTGATTCCCTTTAGCTTGGTAGCACTCTCGCAACGATTAACACAACTGTAAACAACGCGAGTAAGCACTGTCGCGTAAAAAACTTCCGAAAATTGCACACAGCACAGGCGAGGACGAGTCTTCTGATCACGTCCATGACGCAGCTCGGTGTCAGTCGGCTTCGAATTTGTGACGTCATGTCATCTATCTTCATACGTCCATGGCGTGGACAGAGTGAGTGATAAGCAGACATGAATGACGGAATCTAGCTTATCCTGTAACAGAGAGAGTTTTCATATCAATTTCGGTAATCTTTTCATTTGCCGCGGTGGAGTAGCCGAGCGGTCTAAGGCGCCTCGCTGCGGAGCGCGCGGTTGCTCGCCATCGGAGGTTCGCATCCTCCCTGGGGCATGGGTGTGTGTGTTATCCTTAGGTTAGTTTACCTTAGTTTAAGTAGTTTCTAAGCTACGGACTGATGACCACGCAGTTTGGTTCGATAGATTTACAAACATTTGAACATTTTTTAAATCTTTTCATTTCTTCAAGACATTCACATACTTTCATTATTTTTGATAATTTTTAATTTCCATAATCCAAGATTGCTCTGTATTTTGTGTATTGTTTATTGATACCGTATTGCATTGCACCGCGCGAGTAGGACATTGAAAGATAAATACACATTTATTGGTACGTTTCTTCTGAATACATTTATCATACACATTTAAAGTTTAGATTGGCCAAAAGTCTTAGTGTCCAAAAATGTCCTTGAAACAGACCAGCTGCCTTTGGGTATATAGCTTGTCGTAATTAGACCAAGTGTGGTGTGTTGTCTTTTACATGTTAATAACGTTAACTTTTAAATAAATAATGATAGTAACAATTAGACACGTAAATAGTGAAATTCATAGTGTTACATATTTTTATTTAGTTATTTATACAATTTTAAATTTAATTCGGGTACTATCTATGAATAATGGATATAACAAATTATAAGAAAAAGGAAGGGCAACTCAAAAATCATCATTATTAAAAAGAATAAATAAAAGAAGATAGGAAAGGGTAGGTAAAGTAAAAGTTGTTGGTGAGGGTCCACCAAGGTGGAAGGCCTCGGAATGAACATTGAGCCCTGCCATGGGATTTAACTATTTTTATCTGCATCCCAGTATCAAGTTTTAAAGATGCATGACAAAATGAGCGTTTCCGTGCGTGCACAGGCCACCATACAGAATTAATTATTATTGAAATCAATTGTAAATTGCAATATAGGTTAACCTCATTTGAAAAAATATTATCAGTAACAGTTTTGTAAATCAATGAGTCTAAAGGTGCTTTCATACAGTTTTCAGAAAAGTTAGATGTCCGTTTTGTTATCCAATTACAACAATAACACAATGATTGTTGCGTACTTAAAAGTTAATGTTTAGTAGTAGTGCTGAGAAACACTTCCCCTTTTCAAAAATAATCTTTTTGGTTTCAAAGTCAGATAGCTCATTTAATTTTCATTAAATGATGAACTGTTTAAGGTACCGGCCATTATGCATTTCGCATCGAGTACCGTGACCTTCACATATTTTTTTGTTTTAAATGATACGAAATTAAAGACAGATAAGTTTCTCTATCAAAATACTATCAATACACAAACATTGTATAAGTCCCAACAGAACGGATTCACCAGCACACAGTCATTTTAAGCTTAAACAGAATAGTTTCGGTTGGGCGGGTGTCCACTGTGACCCACTTGAATTGGCGTAAGTTGTACTTTACGAAATTTACGATGTTGGGACAAGCGGTTCGATGATGCACCAACACCACTTATCGCTCTTATTTTCTTCAATGAGTCATGTTACCCCAGTCACATTGTTCATTCTACGATGGATGACTGCGGGTTTTATTCTTCGGCAGACAACAAAGGAATAATAACGCGTTGTTCCCGTTCGGATGCCATCGTTCACGCTTCTGTGTTAAGCGCTCACCCTCTTCAGACAGACACGGATACCAGTTTGATTGCTTGCCTATATGTCGGTGCCTCTATACCCGCATCGCAGTCGCGGTATGTTGTATAGCATGAGGTCTGTTCAAAACATTTCGCAACTTTAGCAATTTCACATCAGTGGAGTGTTGGAGCGAAATAAGTTTGCCATTCCTGCACACGTCTGTGTTGAATGTGTGTTCGATGTTTCATTATTGTACGTCTGTTAGTTATAGTTCAGTATCGTATTGAGTAAGGCTCGTATAAGTACGAGCTGACGCATCCGCCATTTTCATTCTCGTGGCCCGTAAGTTAAACACACTGCGGTGCTATAGGATTTGCGCCACGGCACTTTAGCACGGCATTACGGGTGGTTGTGTTGTCATAAACTGCTCAAATCATTCCAGAGGTGGCTACAGAACGTTCAGTTTCCCAAGAGATTCTAAGAGAAGGAAAAATGGATCACTAAATGTCGGCGCAAAAACTGGGAACCCGGACCGAGGCCACAGTTATGTATTGTGAGCAAATAGTTATTATTATTATTATGACGAAGCAATATTTAATAGTAAAAATCGTCTGTGATATTTGAACTTAAATTTTTGTTTAGCTCTTATGAAAGTACTACCTCTTAACAGAGAAGCTGATCCGCCTGTAGGGAATTAGCAGCCTCAAAATATCATATTACAGCAAAGAATCCCAAAACATACTGTTTTAGAGCACAATATGTGTCTCTTATATAGTATATTGAGAAATACACCTCATCAAAAAGTTTTGTACTGACATTGCACAAATTGTTGAAGATACTTTTGTTACGTTATTGTGAGAAAGTATTACAAACACTAAAACGGAAAATATAAATATACTGGGCAAAAAGTTTCGTTACGGCTGTGGCAGCATACTGTGCTGATACAGGCATCAACCGTTGAATGCTATTTGTGGTATTTCGAAGTTTGAGCGTCATACCTTGTAGTATGCAATTTGAAAGAATAGTCTAAGGCGGAATGGTCTAAGGCTTCTTGCTACGGACTGAGCGGCCGTTCCCGCCGGAGGTTCGAGTTCTGATTCGGGCATAGGTGTGTGTGTATGTTGACTTTAGTAAGTTAAAGTAGTTTATAAGTATGCAGACTGATGACAATAGTAGTTTGATCCAATAGGTTTACAAACATTTGAACATTTCATAAAAGTGTATGTACTGTCGGTAATAATGCAGACACCGTTATCCTTACATGAAACGCCACACCTTCCGACATACTTGTTATATACACTATAGCCTGGCTAATACTGCCCTCACTAATCCGGAACCTCAGTAATCCGGTGCACATCCGAAAAGACACACACACGACAATGAATTATAGCGAGTAACATTGTTGTTAAACTGTGATCAGTTAAACAACTCTATACAATCTCTATTATGACATTTCTGGAGAAAGAAAATGCAATATGTAACAGTGGACATAGATTCGGAAGGATCGTGTTAGAGCTAGTGGCCACCGCTTTCTCAACTTTTGGGCTGGGCGAGTCCATTCCTCTGTTTCGGAGGGGCGGCCGGATGTCCTGTTAAACAGCCCGTCGAGACAGGAGGCTGAATGCAACTCAGCTGCAACGCACCCTCCAGGCAGCAACAGGACGTGCAGTATCAACACAAACTGTCCGGAATCGCTTTCGGGAATGTAGCCTTTACGCATGGTGGCCTATCGTGTGTGTGTGTGTGTGTATGTGTGTGTGTCATAAAAACCACGACACCGTTTATCCCACAGAAACTGATCAGAGGAACATCAGGATTGGAGTCGTAAAGAATGGCGTCGAGTACTATTCGCAGATGAATCAAGACCGTTTCAGCTGGACAATCGTCGCTCCCTCATCTGGAGACAACGTGGACCGCGGGAAAATCCTGCTTATGTGCAGGAAACATCACCATATAATGGTATGGGCAGGAGTCGGTATTGGCAGAATGGCGCTTTGATGCTCAGAGTTATAGGAACGAGATTCTTCGACCTTTTGTTGTGCCCTATCCTGGTGCCATAGGAAATGTGTTCCTTCTCGTGAACGAGAAAGCTCGTTCGCACAGAGCTGCACTGGGGGCAACATGCTTGAGGCTGAGGGAATTGAACGAATGGAGTGATCAGCTTGTTGACCGGACTTAAAACCCGATTGAGCCTGACTGGCATGTACTTGGGACACGCACTGCAGTCAGACCAGCACCTGCAACAACGGTTGCAGAGCTGGATACTGCAGTAATGGAGGAATGGTCAAATACCCCTGATTGATATCCTCATTGTGTCCATGCCACTCAGGTGTGCAATTGTACTGGCCATATGGCCGTCCAAGGTGATCACACACTATGTTAGAGGACAACGAGCCGGCCGCGGTGGCCGAGGTGACTGAGGCGCTCCAGTCACGGTCAGCAAGGCCACTACGGTCGGGGGGTTCGAATCCCCCCTCGGGCATGGATATTTGTGCCGTCCTAGTTCGTAAGTAGTTCATAAGTAGTTTGTAAGTTTAGGGACTGATGACCCCGCAGTTAAGTCTCATAAGCTTAACAAACATTTGAACATTTTTAGGACAACGAGAACGACTTTTTCACTATTATGGTAGCCCCATGGTTCCTCGCTCTAAGTAACCGCCACGTAAAGATTCGGAGAATGTCATTATTGTTGACCAAACTGTTTATTTATTGTCCCAATGCTACCGGTTTCGGTTTTAAACCATTTTCAAGCTCCAGAAGAGCTTAAACAGCTGGTTAAAATGACATGTTAGGACCTTAAAAGTGAAAAAGATTGTATCACGTCATTTTGACCAACTGTTGAAGCTCTGCTGGCGCTTGAAAATGCTTCAAACCGAAATCGGTAGAATTGAGCCAATAAATAAACAGCTTTTGTTAACCATAATGACGTGCTCCAAATATGTCAACTGCGACAACCCCCACCAGACAGCACAATATCGTAATGTACCACACATAAATTACAATTGTAACCAATATCTGAAAAAAATACGTTACTATATTGCCGTGACTATGCCGACGGAACACGTGGCGCAGCGGTTAGCATCTCAGATCGCTGTTCTTGGGGTCCACAGTTCAGATCCCACCACGGACAGAAAATATTTATTTCTTTGTATTTACTATTTCTAGAATGTTTTACATGTTTCTTATGTCTGATTTACTTGTAAGTTCCAGAAAATTCTTTCTATCTATAAATAATGGAGCACTCCAAGCAAGAGTCAGTCTGTACTGAGTGTACGCTCGTGTTATCGATAAACGCGTTGTAAGCGTGAAGTGTTGTGCCTTATTAACGACCAGCCTTCGAATTCCGGTCCACCTGCAATTTTTAAATCTGTATGATATCTGATCAGATCCCTTAACTGTTTTGATTAGTGTAGAATCGAATCTGTACGTGCCAGGAATGATCTCATAGCAAATCGTGTAATCGTATCCATTCTTTGCATTAAACGCAAGTACCTGCCCACCAGCAACTGCCTCAGAATCGCACCATATTCAAGGAGGTGTTCATGGGTCAATACACTGAAATTCCCTACTGATTGCCACGGGTAAGAATATAAATCTGTAGATTGATTTGAAATGCTTGTCATCGTTTTGGATTTATCGTTAGTGTTTAAAGGTCCATCAAAACGGAGGTTATCAGAGGGAATTTTTATGCCCGTACTTTGTCTCCATCACGGCAGGTGTTTGGAGATAAGAGTGCCACTTAAAACGTGGAACTCACAAATTCCGTGTAAATCCAAGCAGTTACGGAATTGCGGCAGCTGATAAGAGAGCGCGTATTTGTCGAGTGGTTCTGCAGAGTGACGCCTCAAAGATAAGGCGTCGAGCAGCTGTCTCAGGTAAACCAGAGCGGCGTCTGTCTGGAGCTGCCGACCGGGCAGAGGCGACGACTCAACCACGACAGACACTCCTGACACTGGGCGTCAATTCAGAGCTCACATTCTGGCTCATCCACATTGATTCAAGTTTCACAAAAATGGCTAAATCACTCCAAGGGAATTCTGGGATATTTTGTTTATGTTCTAGGAGGCGATCCAATTATAATATTGTAGAAAGATATAAAGAAGCCAAGATCGCTGATCATCGATTTTTATTTATGACGACCGGTTTCGCTGAACGAGGCCTATGTCAGCATCATCTGGACCAATAAAATCATTTTACAAGGCCATAATCTTGTAATGTCAATCAGTTGCGGGCCGCGGTGGCCGAGGGGACTGAGGCGCTCCAGTCACAGTCTGCACGGCCACTACGGTCGGGGGTTCGAAACCCCCCTCGGGCATGGATATTTGTGCCATCCTTAGTATAAGACAGTTGATAAGTAGTTTGTAAGTTTAGGGACTGATGACCCTGTAGTTAACAAACATTTGAACATTTTCAATCAGTTGCTACATAACTTAATTTACAGTGCATAGGTGCACTATGTCATTATAATAAAACATAATTATCACTGTGAGTGACAATAGCAATCAGTTTGTTATTGTCACTCACAGTTTTATTATAATGACATAGTGCATCTAAAAAAGGTAAAGCAGTCAACAATCCGAAGATTGGTTTGAACACCACAGTGCTTTACTAGACATGGTCCTGTTTGGAGGTGGTACGCCGTTGCCTTCCTCCGACCTTCGAACTGACTTACCCAGCCAGTTATAGGGGGATTGCTCTGTAAATTATGTTATGTAGCAACTGATTGACATTACAAGATTATGGCCCCGTAAAATGATTTTATTGGTCCAGATGATGCTGACATAGGCCTGGTTCAGCGAAACCGGCCGCCATAAATAAAAATTGATGATCAGCATTCTTGGCTTTTTTATATCTTTCTACAATTCTGGGATAGCTTACCCAGTAAGGCGGATTCCTTTAGCCATAATACATTAAAATTAAATTGCGCTGCTGTATAGTTCGCACGCTCAAGACCAGCACCTTTCTATCCAATTTCAGGAACGATTTTGACAAAGGCACCTTTTGCGAAGTGCAGTGTTGTAATGGTACCTGAACATCAATGCTTCCTGCTTCCTGTGTATTATAAACACACCATGATACACAAATATAACTGAGAAATCGAAATAAATGTCCGAAACTGGTAAATAAAAGGAAAAGAAGTGCAAATGGTTGCTGCTTTCTTAAAAACTAATATTTACAGTTGCTGAAACGGACAAAATACTACGAGGGTTGGAACTTAAATAGTGGTAACTATTTATTCACAACCGATACTTAAGCGTTACATGTTTGCACCTGTTATCGTCCTTCAAAAATGTTCAAATGTTTGTAAAGCTTATGGGACTTAACTACGGGGCCATCAGTCCCTAAACTTACAAACTACTTATGAACTACTTACGAACTAGGACGGCACAAATATCCATGCCCGAGGGGGGGATTCGAACCCCCGACCGTAGTGACCGTGCAGACCGTGACTGAAGCGCCTCAGTCCCCTCGGCCACCGCGGCCGGCTACCGTCCTTCCGAGTAGTCAACAGCGTTGTGTAGAACCCATAGCCAGCAATGTGGAAGGCCTAGTATACCGTGGGTAACGGTAACCACTGATTTCCCATACGAGAAGCTATTACTATATCACTCTGCTACGGAACCATTCTTATGCAGCTGCCTGAGGAACAATACACGTCTTGTAACAACAATGAATGGTAGCTTTCAGAGAGCATAAATAGTACGAAGCTTATCTAATGTAAGCTGAGCTCTGTGATATAACACTTGTATGAGGATGGAACTTAAATAGTGGCAACCATTTATTCACAACAGATTCAAAAGCGTTCCTTTTTGCACCTCTTATTGCCCTTCAAAGTACAGCGTTGTGTAGAAACCGTTACCAGTAATTTGGAAGGCGTAGTATACAATTAGCAGAGCCTGTTCTGTTGATGGTGAGATTAGAACGGTATATTGCTTGTCGAATCTCTTGAATAGTTCCGAAGCCAATGCCACGAAGTGGTTTCTTCACCGTGGAATCAAATCAAAGTCACAAGAACGTAAGTCCGGGGAGTATGGTGGATTGTACAGTACTTCCCAGTCCCATAGACCGAACAGAGCAACCACATTTTGCGCTGTATACGCCCTTGCATTGTCGTGCAAAATCGTCTGGTGTCGATCACTTCCAGTAACGCGGCAACAGTATGCACTTCTTCTTCAGAGGTCGCTAGGACGACTTGCCCGATGCATGTCTGCCGAAATTTGCCGACTTTCGTTGAGAAGGCTTTTACCCAACGTGCCACTGTTCTGTACGACAATGCCGATTCCCCGCACGGCTCGTGAAGACCTCTGACACATTCAGTCTTGATACTACTCCGTTGTTCCTGTTTCGAAATCATAGTGACACCGATATGTTAGCTCGCTCGGTCACGAGTGCTGTGCTTTCCTCGATTGTGCACAGGGAAGTGACATGTGACGGGCGAGTCCATTTCCTCAAAGAGAGGTAGATATGTCAATAACATGTGCTATCAGCGACAATAGCAAATTCCATTGTATTGTGTGCTCACACCAATTTTGCCAGTATTTAATTCCCAACCCTCGTAATATATATATATGTTTGTGTGTGTGTGTGTGTGTGTGTGTGTGTGGGCAGGGGGTTATGTGTGTGAGCGGGGGGGGGGGGGGGGGGGAGAGGGGTTGAGTGTGTTGAAAAGGCTGACCGCACGTAACTGCAAAGCTATAACTAATTTCGCCAAATTCTCTCCAATCTGCAATAACTGCTGTCCAGGTCGACATCTCGTTGGCAATCTGCCAAATAACCAGTCTCATTCTCTCTCTCTCAACGTGCACTTCGCCATATATCTACGTATCACGGTACCTTGACCCTAAGTCCACCCATTTGCTAAAACGCCTTGTGCCGGAGTAAAAACTACCTCTTTTGGGGTGACCAATCTTCTCCCTGGTCTCACCAAATGGCCTGTTCTGGTGAGCACATTCTTCCTCCAGTACAAATCAACAAAATTCTATCCGGGGATGGGTCGGGCTGGCAATAGTGGTTATTCTTCTGATGTCAACACTCACTAAGACAAACAATGCTATTTTTTTCATTTGTAAAGAGATAACGAGTGGGCTGGCAAACGTTGAAAAAAAAAGGTCACTGGACGATTTGTGTAACGGTGTGAATGACTGACCCATGCCCACCTCGCTGGAGACACGACATTGTACAGGACACCACTTTTGCAGCTGTGGACAGATGCTCCGATCTCGCAGGTAAAATGTCCAACAGAATGTGAGCACCAGTGTTGCCAACTCGTTTCCAACCATGTCCCTACATGACGTGTCAAAAATCCCTACGTTCACCATAAAAGTCCCTACGCACCACACTGATTTATTTAAAAAAAGAAAATTAGAAAAAAGAAATAAAGCTGCTTACATATTGGGTGACCTTCCCTTTATTAACATTATTGTACTATGAATTGAATCAATTGTTACTGTTTTGAATAGAAAAAAGGTACTTTCATTCTGCATCGTCCGTGAGAAAAGTCCCTATGTTTTGCAAATTTATCCCTACAGTTTGGAAAAAAGAGTTAAAAGTCCCTACATCTACATCTACACAGATACTCCGTAAATCACATTTAAGTGCATGGCAGAGGGTTCATTAACCACTTTCATAACTTTTCTCTACCGTTCCATTCTCTAATAGCGCGCGGGAAGAAAGAACACCTAAATCGTTCCGTTTTCGATCTGAGTTCTCTTATTTTATTGGAATGGTCATGTCTCCCTAAGTAGGTGGGTGCTAGCAAAATATTTTCACATTCAGAAGTAAAAGTCGGTGATTGAAACTTCGCAAACAGATCACGCCGCAATGAATAACGTCTTTCTTTTAACGATTTCCACCCCAATTCGTGCAACATTTCCGTGACGCTACCCCCCCCCCCTCCCGTACCGTGATAAAACAAAACGAGCTGCCCTTCTCTGAACCTTCTCAATATCTTCCGTCAGTCCCACCTGGTGAGGGTCCCACAAGGGGCAACAGTACTCCAGAAGAGGACGCACAATTGTTATGTAGGCAGTCTCTTTGGTGGAGCTGGTGCATCTTCGAAGCGTTCTGCCAATGAAACGTAACCTTTGGTTCGCCTTCCCCACAATATTTTCTACAAAGTTGTTCGTAATTGTAACTCCTAGGTCTTTGGTAGAATTTACGACCTTAAGGTTTGACTGATTTATCGCGTAATTGAAGTTCAGCGGATTTCTTTTAGTGGTCATGTGTATTACTTCACACTTTTTCTTTATTTAGTGTAAATTGCCAATTTTCGCACCAAGTAGAAATTTTGTCTAAATCGCTTTGCAGTTGCTTTTGATCCTCTGTTGACTTCACTAACCGATAAACGACAGCATCATCCGCGAACAGTCTAAGGGAGCTATTCAGATTATCTCCTAAACCGTTTATAAACACGAGGAAGAGTAGGGGACCTATAAAACTTCCTTTGGAACGCCAGAGGACATGTCCCTACGGTTAGCAACACTGGTGAGCACAGCATTTTTGTGCTTCTAGTTGGCACTTCTCCTGCGCGCTATTGGCAGTAGACAGCTGCGTGTGAGTACGGTGCCACAACCAGCCGTAGAGCGGACCCTCTGTACTGGGAGGTTATCGCTTGCAGTCTTCTGGCTGCCGACGCCCGCTTATTCACTGTGGAAGTGGCCACGTCTGGCCGGCAATGCATACCGGTTGCCAAAGCTGCCCTGTTCTCACAACAACAGCCCAAACTGTGCTGTCTCGCTGCTTTCGACAGAAAACCTTATCCACAGCAATAAGATTTGCAGACAGATATTATTCTTGTACAATACAAGCAATTATTACAAATCTACACGTGTGATGCTGGTAATACTAAACATTGTCAGTTGTCATTAAAAACGTGTTATGATTTAACCTGAAATGAGAAAGTCGAATCTAATTTTCTACCGTTTTTCAGCAAAGACAGCAATGTTAGATGACAAATTTTGTTGCCAACAGGTACAGCAAAAATTTGAACTATTTTTCGACACAGTCACCAAAAGAATTGGGACATTTGTCCTATCGTGGGATAACTTTCGTAAAAGTCTGCCGCCTATGAAACAATGCGGAAACTGCGACGCACCATTCAGAAGAAGAGTCGTGTTCAAAAATGTTCAAATGTTTGTAAATCTATCGGAGCAAACAGCGTGGTCATCAGTCCGTAGCTTACAAACTACTTAAACTAAGGTAAACTAACCTAAGGACAAACACACACACCCATGCCCCAGGAAGGACTCGAACCTCCACGGCGAGCAACCGCGCGCTCCGCAGCGAGACCACTTGGCTACTCCAGCGCGGCAAGAAGAGTCGTGGATTGCTTGCCGCATGTGTTGTGCTTATGGCAATACTGCTCGGCGCATAGCATCTGTTTTGCCGAAGTTCGTCTGGGTACCCAGAGTATTAGTAAAAAAGGAATTAAAAACAATAATAAAACAAACAATTCAATTAAACAGCAAATCTGATCTTGTTACCAGCGATTTCAATTTTTTCCCGCAAACAGCCGGCAGTTTGATAACTACGAAGAAAACTACTGTCACACGATGTATCCATTCATAGGCGCCAGACGTATACGACACAGGATCACAAAATGTTGATCCCACGATATGACAAATGTTTCAGTTCCTTTGGTATATAGCAAGAGATCTATCAAAACAATAGATGTGACTTTTTTATTACTGTTAAAATCCACACAAAGGCGAGGTTTAGAGATTGAAGATAGACGGACACAATAATTCACATCGTCTGCACTGGGATCTATAGATATCAAAGCTATCCTTCCTCGTTCATACAGTAATTTCTTCACAATAACTGTTAACACTGAAGGCCATAAAATGAGGAAAAGCACCGAGACTGGGTGACGTCAGTGAGGAAATGGTGAGGACAGCTGGCATTGTGGGAGTGCAATGGCTCTAAAGCGTTATGGGGCCAATGTGGAAGGAAAAGAAGACACCAGAGGACTGGAAAAGAGTAATAATTGTTCCGATTTTTAAGACAGAAAGCAAGATTTTAAAAAAAAAGTATAGAGAAATAACTTTGATATACCATATGGCCAGGGTGTACGAGAAGATTTTGGAAAGGACAGTACTGAAGTAATAGACAGTAGGCGAACGCTCGAAATATCCCTACTTACCAAATTTGTTTTCACACTAGAAGCAGCGGTTTTAAAAATCCTCACAAGATTCATTTGTTTGCAGATGACAACGCTACCAGTACATGTGTTGTTGTAATGGTCTTCAGTCCGGAGACTGGTTTGATGCAGCTCTCCACCCTACTCTATCCTGAGCAAGCCTTTTAGTCTCCTTATAAGAACGGCAACCCACATCCACTTGAATCTGCTTACTATACGCGTCTCTTGGTCTCCCTCTGCGATTTTTACCCCACACACTTCCCTCCAATGCTAAATTCACGATTCCCCGATGTCTAAGAATGTGTCCTACCAAGCGATCCCTTCTTTTAGTCAAGGTATGCCAAAAATTCCTTTTCTCGCCAATTCTGTTCAGTACCTCTTCATTAGTTATGCGATCTACCCACCTAATCTTCAGCATTCTTCTGTAGCACCACATTTCAAAAGCCTCTATTCTCTTCCTGTCCGCACTGCTTGTCGTCCATGTTTCACTCCCGTACAAGCCGACACTCCACATAAATGCCTTCAGAAAAGACTTCCTTGTTGTTGTTGTGGTCTTCAGTCCGGAGACTGGTTTGATGCAGCTCTCCACAATACCCTATCCTGAGCAAGCCTCTTCATCTCCACATAAGAACGGCAACCTACATCTGTCTGAATCTGCTTACTGTATTCATCTCTTGGCCTTCCTCTGCGATTTTTTCCCCACGCACTTCCCTCCAAAGCTAAATTCACAATTCCTTGGTGTCTAAGAATGTGTCCTACCAATCTATCCCTTCTTTTAGTCAAGGTATGCCAGAAATTTCTTTTCTCCCCAATTCTGTTCAGTACCTCCTCATTAGTTACGCGATCCACCCACCTAATCTTCAGCATTCTTCTGTAGCACCATATTTCAAAAGCCTCAATCCTCTTCCTGTCCGCACTGTTTATCGTCCATGTCTCACTCCCATACAAGGCAACACTCCATACAAATGCCTTCAGAAAGGACTTCCTTAGGCTTAAATCAATATTAGATGTTAACAAATTTATCTTTTTCAAGAACGCTTTTCTACCCATTGCCATTCTGCATTTTATATCCTCTGTACTGCGACCATCATTTGTTATTTTACTGCCCAAGTAACAAAATTCATCTACCTTCTTTATTGCTTCGTTTCCCAATCTAATTACTTCAGAATCACCTGATTTTCTTACACTGCACTCCATTACCCTAGTTTTGCTCTTGTTAATGTTCATCTTATATGCACTTTTCAGCACACTGTCCATTCCCTTCAACTGCTCTTCCAGGTCTTTTGCTGTCTCTGAGATTATTACAATGTCGTTGACAAAACGCAATGTTTTTAATTCTTCACCCTGAACTTTAATTCCTTCTCCAAATTTCTCCTTGCTTTCCTTTATAGCTTGCTCGATGTACAAATTGAATAACAATGGAGAAAGACTACAACCCTGTCTTACTCCCTTTCCAACCACTGCATCCCTTTCATGCCCTTCAACTCTGATAACCGCTGTCTGGTTTTTGTACAAGTTGTAAATAACCTTACGTTCCCTATATTTTACTCCTGCTTGCTTCAGAACTTGAAAGAGTTTATTCTAATCAACATTGTCAAAAGCCTTCTCCAAATCTACAAAAGCTAGAAATGTAGGTTTGCCTTTTTTTAATCTATCTTCTAGGATAAGCCGTAAAGTGAGTATTGCCTCCCGTGTTCCTACATTTCTCCTGAAGCCAAACTGATCTTCCCCGAGGTCGGCTTCTACCAGCTTTTCCATCCTTCTGTATATAATTCGTGTTAATATTTTGCAACCATGACTTATTAGACTGATGGTTCTGTAGTTTTCACACCTGTCTGCACCTGCTTTCTTAGGGATGGGGATTATAACATTTTTCTTAAAGTCTGAGGGTACTTCACCTGTCTCATACATCTTACGCACCAGATGAAACAGTTTTGTCATGGCTGGTTCTCCCAGAGACTTCAGTAGCTCTGAGGGAATATCATCTACTCCAGGGGCCTTGTTTCGACTTAGGTCTTTCAGGGCTCTGTCAAATTCTTCTCTCAGTACAGTATCTCCTATTTCATCTCCATCTACGTCCTCTTCCCTTCCTACAATATTGTCTCAAAGTTCATTTCCTTTGTAGAGCCGCTCTATATACTCTTTCCACCTTTCAGCTTTCCCTTCTTTGCTGAGAACTGGTTTTCCATCAGTGTCCTTGATATTCATAGAGCTGTTTTTCTTATCTCCAAATGTTTCTTTTATTTTCTTGTAGGCTGTATCTATTTTTCCCCTATTTATACATTCTTCTACAACCTTGCATTTGCCTTCTAGCCACTCCTGCTTAGCCATTTTGCACTTCCTGTCAATCTCATTTCTTAGTCGTCTGTACGCCATTTTGCCTGTTTCATTTACTGCATTTTTATATTTTCTCCTTTCATCGATTAAATTTAGTATCTCCTGTGATATCCAAGGATTTTTTGTAGGTCTTGATTTCCTACCTATTTTGTCTTCTGCTACCTTCACTATTTCATCTCTCAATTTTACCCATTCCTCTTCTACTGTTTTATTTTCCCCTGTTTCTGTCATTTGTTGCCTAAAACTCCCTCCGAAATTCTTAAGAACCTCACGTTCCTTCAATTTATCCAGGTCCCATCTCCTTATTTTCCTACCTTTTTGTAGTTTCTTTAGTTTCAGCCTACAGTTCATAACCAACAAGTTGTGGTCAGAGTCTATATCTGCCCCTGGGTATGTTTTACAGTTTAAAACCTGGTTCCGGAATCTATGTCTTACCATTATAAAATCTATCTGATACCTTCCGGTGTCTCCTGGTCTCTTCCACGTATACAACCTTCTTTTGTGATTCTTGAACCAGGTGTTTGTTATAACTAAATTATGTTCTGTGCAAAATTCTACCAGGCGGCTTCCTCTTTCATTCCTTTTGCCCAGACCATATTCACCTACTATTTTCCCTTCCCTTCCTTGCCCTACTACCGAATTCCAGTCTCCCATTACAATTAAGTTTTCCTCTCCCTTAATTGTCTGAATAATTTCCTTTAGCTCCTCATATATTTCTTCGATTTCCTCATCATCGGCAGAGCTAGTTGGCATATAAACCTGTACTACTGTTGTCGGTGTTGGCTTCGTATCTATCTTGACAATGATAATGCGATCACTGTGCTGGTCATAGTAGTTTACCCGCATTCCTATTTTCTTGTTGTTGTTGTTGTGGTCTTCAGTCCAGAGACTGGTTTGATGCAGCTCTCCAGCCTACTCTATCCTGAGCAAGCCTTTTCATCTCCTCATAAGAACGACAACCCACATCCACTTGAATCTGCTTACTATACGCGTCTCTTGGTCTCCCCCTGCGATTTTTACCCCACACACTTCCCTCCAACGCTAAATTCACAATTCCTTGATGTCTAAGAATGTGTCCTACCAATCTATCCCTTCTTTTAGTCAAGGTATGCCAGAAATTTCTTTTCTCCCCAATTCGGTTCAGTACCTCCTCATTAGTTACGCGATCCACCCACCTAATCTTCAGCATTCTTCTGTAGCACCACATTTCAAAAGCCTCTATCCTCTTTCTGTCCACACTCCTTATCGTCCATGTTTCACTCCCATACAAGGCAACACTCCATACAAATGCCTTCAGAAAGGACTTCCTTAGGCTTAAATCTATATTCGATGTTAACAAATTTCTCTTTTTCAAAAACGCCTTTCTACCCATTGCCATTCTGCATTTTATATCATCTGTACTGCGACCATCATTTGTTATTTTACTGCCCAAGTAACAAAACTCATCTACCTCCTTTATTGTTTAGTTATCTAATCTAATTCCTTCAGCATCACCTGATTTTCTTACACTGCACTCCATTACCCTAGTTTTACTCTTGTTAATGTTCATCTTATATGCACCTTTCAGCACACTGTCCATTCCGTTCAATTGCTCTTCCAGGTCCTTTGCTGTATCTGACATAATTACTATGTCATCGGCAAAACGCAATGTTTTTAATTCTTCACCCTGAACTTTAATTCCTTCTCCAAATTTCTCCTTGCTTTCCTTTATAGCTTGCTCAATGTACAAATTGAACAACATTGGGGAAAGGCTACAACCCTGTCTTACTCTCTTTCCAACCACTGCATCCCTTTCATGCCCTTCAACTCTGACTGTTGCCCCTGTAACTACTGAAAAGGCTGCTGCCCCTCTTCAGGAACCACACGTTTGTCTGGCCTCTCCACAGATACCCCACCGCTGTGGTTGCACCTACGGTACGGCTATCTGTATCGTTGAGGCACGCAAGCCACCCCACCTCGGCAATGTCTGTGGTTCATGGGCCTATTTTCTTATTCATTATCAATCCTACTCCTGTGATACCCCCAACTGATTTTGTATTTATAATCCTGTACTCACCTGACCAGAAATCCTGTTCATCCTGCCACCGAACTTCACTAATCCCCACTATATCTAACTTCAACCTATCCATTTCCCTTTTTAAATTTTCTAATTTTCCTACTCGATTAAGAGATCTAACATTCCACGCTCCGACCCGTAGAATGCCAGTATTGTCTTTCCTGATGATCACATCCTCCTGAGTAGTCCCCGCCCGGAGATCCGAATGGGGGACTATTTTACCTCCGGAATATTTTACCCGAGAGGATGCCATCATCATATGTTCATACAGTAGAGCTGCATGTCCTCGGGAAAGGTAACGGCTGTAGTTTCCCCTTGCTTTCAGCCGTTCGCAGTAGCTGTGTGGCAAAGCCACATTAGCTGATGTTACAAGGCCAGCTCAGTCAATCATCCAGACTGTTGCCCCTGTAACTACTGAAAAGGCTGCTGCCCCTCTTCAGGAACCACACGTTTGTCTGGCCTCTCCACAGATACCCCTCCGCTGTGGTTGCACCTACGGTACGGCTATCTGTATCGTTGAGGCACGCAAGCCGCCCCACCTCGGCAATGTCTGTGGTTCATGGGAGTGGCCCCCCGTACATAAATATGTAGAAAGGGTTCCACAAGATCGCAGAACGTTAAAACAAGGTAAAAACCAAAATAAGACTCACGACATTTAATTTACACATAGTATACTAGTAAAATCAATGTATTTTGTTTTCACAGCAATAAATAAATGGAAAACCCACTGACGATGGCACAGAGGTGCCGAAACGAGTTTGGGTGTAAAATAAAATAGTGTTTTGGATATCAGGCGGACCTCATACCCAGAATAGAGATGAGATGACAGAAGAGCGTATCGGTTCAGACCACGGAGCTCAACAGCAGACACGATTTTTCGTGTAAGGCAGATACAAGACTAACGTTATGAGTTTGGTAGAGATTTGGTAATGAGCTTCCTCAACATGGAAAAAGCATATGATAGTGTGAAAAGAAGCACTGGAGAAAAGGAAAGTTGTGAGGAAAACTGCTGGAGAATAAGAGAAATGTACCAAGGAAGCGTGAGTTGTGTAAAGGTAGGGGGAGAGAGGACGATTTGAGTAGAATAATGGAGTGCTGTATCTCCTTTACTATTCATCATTTAGATGGATAAAATAATGGCAGGGGTTACAACACGGTGAGGATGGTAAGCTATGGTGTTTGCAGATGACAAAGGTCTGGGTTAATTGAGAAGAATGAGAGAGACTAAATACACGGGATGATGTGGTGCCTCAGTGTTGAAGGAAATATAATGTAAATAAGCCTAAAATTATAAAGAGCAGCAGCAAATGTAAAGATTGGAGGGGGAATAGTAAAGAGGGTGGACAGTTTTAAGTATCTGGGAAGTATATTTTAAGAAAGTGGGAACAATGTTATGGAGATCAGTGAAAGAGGAAAGCAAGCCCATAATTCCGGCCAAGTGTGCGAAATCTGGTGTGGAGTAATGACATACCCCAGTAGAGTAAGCAGGTGATATACCAACGTGTGATACTCCAATAATGACGTATGCATCAGAAACGTGGAGCCATGAAGAAACCTATGTTCCAAACAGATATCTCTAGTGGATGATGATGAAATCAACAGAAAACCAACACACACTCCACCCATGTTAGTAAATCAGACAGACACAGAACTTCATAAAAATGAGAAAATCCTATTGAAGAAAGGTGTGGAACATTGCACAAACTCAAGTTTAGACAGCCAATCCATAGAAAATCTCGTAACAGATTTTGAACACTCACTCGTGAAAAAGAACAGACCAACAGTGAAACAAACAAAGGACTACCCAGAGAATTACTAAAAAAGGAATTAGAAAGAATAATAAAACAAACAATTCAATTAAACAGTAAAAACAATTATTCAGAAATAACCACCAGGAAAACATTGAAACAAAAGTTAAAAATCAACAACATTATAAAATACAAGCAGACAAAAGAATTGCAACAATCCTCGTGAACAAAGAACAATACACCACAAAAACGAAGGCAACACCATTCAAACATTGAAATCTGACTAGACCACACAATTGCTGGAAACTGTGGAAAAAGAAGTCCAAAGTACACTTCCTAAGAAACAGAACGACATAAGACAATGCCGCACGTTGAGAGCGAACTTACCGGTTCCGCGGCTCTCGTCTCGAAGTTTACCTACTACCGAGTGAAAGGAAGAAGGAAGATCAGGATTTAACGTTCTGTCGACAACATTATAATTAGAGGCGGTAGTTCCGGTGTTATTCAATTTGTACATCGAGCACGCGGTGAAGGAACGCAAGGAAAAATTTGGAATAGGTCTTAAAGTTCAAAAAAATGTTCAAATGTTTGTATAGTCCATGGGACTTAACTACGGGGTCATCAGTCCCTAAACTTACAAACTACTTATGAACTACTTACGAACTAGGACGGCACAAATATCCATGCCCGAGGGGCGATTCGAACCCCCGACCGTAGTGGCCGTGCAGACCGTGACTGGAGCGCCTTAGTCTCCTCGGCCACCGCGGCGAAGAAATAAAAACATTGCGTTTTACTGATGACATTGTAATTTTGTCAGAGACAGCAAAGGACCTGGAAGAGCAGTTGAATGGAATAGACGGTGTGTTGAAGAGAGCGTATAAAATGAACATTAACAAGAGCAAAACAAAGATAATGGAATGCAGTCTTAGAAAATCAGGCGATGCTGAAGGAATTAGATTAGGTAACGAAACAATGAAGGTGGTAGATGAGTTTTGTAACTTCGGTAGTAAAATAACATATGACGGTCGCAGTACAGAGGAATTTGCTAATATCGAATATTAATTTAAGTGTTAGGAAGTCTTTTCTGCAGGCATTTGTGTGGAGTGTTGCCTTGTACGGGATTGAAACATGGTCGATAAACAGTGCGGACAGGAAGAGAATAGAGGCCTTTGAAATGTGGTGCTACAGAAGAATGCTGAAGATTAGGTGGGTAGATCGCATAACTAATGAAGAAGTACTGAACAAATTGGTGAGAAAAGGAATTTTTGGCATACCTTGAGTAAAAGAAAGGATCGCTTGGTAGGACACATTCTTAGACATCGAGGAATCGTAAATTTAGCGTTGGAGGAAAGTGTGTGCGGTAAAAATTGCAGAGGGAGACCAAGAGACGCATTTAGTATGCAGATTCAAAGGGTTGTGGGTTGCCGTTCTTATGAGGAGATGAAAAGGCTTGCTTAGGATGGAGTAGGGTGGAGAGCTGCATCAAACCAGTATCCGGACTGAAGACCATAACAAGAAGTTCCGCCGGCCGCGGTGGCCGAGGGGACTGAGGCGCTTCAGTCACGGTCTGCAAGGCCATTACGGTCGGGGGTTCGAATCCCCCCTCGGGCATGGATATTTGTGCCGTCCTTAGTTGTAGGTAGTTCATAAGTAGTTTGTAAGTTTAGGGACTGATGACCCCTTAGTTAAGTCCCTTAAGCTTAACAAACATTTGAACAAGAAGTTCAGGGTAATTACTGTAGGTTTCTTTTATTATTATTTAATATCTCCTCTTGACTGGAACCAATGAACCAACCAAAAGCCATCAAACACCTTCAGCAGGAAATTTGCATTGTTTTTCAGATATGTTACGGTTCTCATCGGCATCGAGTACTTGCTCTCTACAAATATTCTGTAATTTCCGAATCTCCAGCGTCATGCTCTGCGGTGGGTAATACGTAGTACATGGAAAATCTCTTCAGCCAGTGTACTGCACTTCTCTTCGTTTGCGGGTAGGTGCCTACAGGGTAAAGTAAGGAATTCAGTGAAATAACGTGAGGCGCGGTGCATTGGGAGAAGGCCAAAACACGTCAGGCAAGTTGCCACACTTCAGACCGCGAGATGGGTGTTGTGCAGACGTTACTGCGTCTGGTATTTACAAGCAATGCAGTAGGACCGTACAGTCCGTGCCGCCGTCGATACGTTTGCCAGAGGAAGGGTCTACTGCATCAGGCTGCATTCCAGTAATGGGTTCCAGCCAAACTCCACTCTCCACTAAATGCTACCTACAAACTGGACACACATATATCACAGATGGCTTAGCTTTCCACATTCTTCTGACACGAATCGAAATGGAGAAGAAAAAAGTACACATTCTAATTGCATTCTCATCTTTGTTACACCAGTCTGTCCAATATCGCTCACAGAAACAATCCGACCTTCATCCAAATTAAAAAAAAAAAAACGTGTTTCATGACAGCGCAGCACATGAATAATATTACATTCAATGATCTCTTAGTATAACTTCACATCCAAACCAATATATTCCTTTATACATTCGCACATAATTTTGGAAAGATCTCAAGTCAGCCATCACAAAAATCTCTCAGAAAATATAGCTACACTGAATAACTCACAGAAAATGTAGCACAATAATTATTCTAAAGCACAACCAAAAGTAAAAATTTTGCCAATTTTTTTGCTGAAAACTTGCCAGGTGATAGACACAGAAAATGAATACTGAATAGTAGAAGTATTCCTCTATTCCGGTAAATCCAAAGACCAAGTCAGCATTTCCTCAACACCACTATAAAATGAAAAGGCAATAAATGTAGTCCTGACAACAGTAAATAAAGTGCAAACTTAATTTGTATAAACTCAGAAACCATAGTGTGTACTCAACACCACCAGTTGACCTTAAACCAGACCATTTTTCCAGTGCACATTACAGCTTTCCTATCAAATACACGTTCATAAAGTATGTTACTGAGACTTATTTTCTCTAGCAGAAACCGAACCTTCCTCTTAAAATAACGTACGTGTCTAACTTTATTCACTTTGTACAAAAGTACACTAAGTACAAAATGAAAATTTCGAAATTAGTTTGCGTACACCATAATTAACCTTCACTGGCCGTACGTACCGGCGATGTTTATTCCATAGTCCAACTCATTTTTCCTCTCTGTCCATCAGTTTCTACCCTTCTCTCTTCCATTTCAGTTTCGTTTTCATGCAGATGATTGCTTCTGAACTATGTGTTATATGATATAGTTATCCAGGTTCGTCGAGTAGAAAATCAAGGAAGTGCCTGCGAAATGTGTAGCGGCGAGTTGGTAGAAAAGACAAAAAAATGTTCAAATGTTTGTGAAGCTTATGGAACTTAACTGCGGGGTCATCAGTCCCCAAACCTACAAGCTACTTATAAACTAGCTTATATTAAAAACGGCACAAATATCCATGCCCGAGGGCGGATTCGAACCCCCGACGTAGAACGGCCTCGCTCATAGTAGCATAGCGCCGCAATGCGCTCGGCCACTCCGCCGCGGCGATAGTAAAGACATGTTGTTGTTATGGTCTTCAGTCCGGAGACTGGTTTGATGCAGCTCTCCACCCTACTCTATGCTGAGCAAGCCTCTTCATCTCCTCATAAGAACGGCAACCCACATCCACTTGAATCTGTTTTCTGTTTACTATACGCGTCTCTTGGTCTCCCCATGCGATTTTTACCCCACACACGTCCCTCCATTACTAAATTTACGATTCCTCGATGTCTAAGACTATGTCCTACCAAGAGATCCCTTCTTTTGGTTAGGGTATGCCAAAAATTCCTTTTCTCACCAATTCTGTTCAGTACCTCTTCATTAGTTATGCCATCTACCCACATAATCTTCAGCATTCTTCTGTAGCACAACATTTCAAAAGCTTCTATTCTCTTCCTCTCCACACTGCTTATCGTCCATGTTTCACTCCCGTATAAGGCAACAATCCACACAAATGCCTTCAGAAAAGACTTCCTTACACTTAAATTAATATTTGATGTTAGCAAATTTCTCTTTTTCAAAAATGCTTTTCTTACCATTGCCAATCTGCATTTTACATCCTCTGTACTGCGACCATCGCATGTTAATTTACTACCCAAGTAACAAAACTCATCTACCACCTTCATTGTTTCGTTACCTAATCTAAGACATAATAAATCGAAAACTCATTAGTGGTGGGACGATTTTTCGTTAAACAAATTCTTTATCATATACCATGAATTTTTGTCGTACTATGATTTAATTTCGGAGATGATATATGTATATACTGTCTGTAAAATGTCATGCAAAAAAATTACTAGAGTAGAAGTAAAAAATTTTAACGTCGCCAGAATGCTGTAGTTTTCCTGTACGAACAACGGAAAATTAGTAAGCGATAAATTTCTTTACTTTCATTATTTTGTTGCGATTGTCAGCAAGAAAAATTTCCTAAAGGTTTGAAAATATGTGTAAAGTTGGTTGCAAGTCGCTACGTTCTCTCATTCTCAAATAGAGGATGAATGAAGTTTCATTATTCATGTGCCGCATGATGGGACAGTTTTCATTCCCTACGACGCCAAAGCTACTGAACTATGTGTCCTAGATAGTTCGTAACCGACAGCGATTCTTGTCCGGTAGAGAATATGTGTATGCTCCCTGGGGCATGGGTGTGTGTGTTTGTCCGTAGGTTAGTTTACCTAGGTTTAAGTAGTTTGTAAGTTACGAACTGATGACCACGCAGTTTGATCCGATAGATTTACAGATATTTGAATATGTGTATGACATCCTATATATTAAAATAATCTACTAAAACTATAGACAATCGGCCAGACCAAACTACCCGGCCGTTCTCCTTCATTTTTTATTTAAACGAAAGGTATTCATCCATTTATTTTTCATTCCCTCCTCTTATGGAGGAGGGCGGGCTGTTTGAGAGCTTGTTTAAAGCTATTTTCAGCCATTGGGTTTAGGTTTTTTATTCTGTTTTGGGTTTATTTATTTTACTATGGTGGGATATTATTTGGGAGGGGAAAGTTTGTCCCAATTGGGAACATTACGTGTGCATGAGCATGGGCTCCAATATTCACCCTACAGTCAACAGGAAACCAAGGAAACCTGGGCCAGAGCTGTTTTGTTATTTGCTTCTCATGGTCTCTGCAGCTGCAGGGGCCATGGTTACCATCTTCTTGACTTCTCTTGTTTGTTTCTTTCGCGCCTTCTCGCTTGTTCTTCTTCTCTCTTCTTCCGTTCTGCAAGTGCTGCCATTTCCTTCTGCCAGTTGACTGATGGGAACTGGTACGTGTAGCCTGGGTACTTGCGATCCCAGTTGTCTTTTATTTCGTATAATCTTGATTGTTGGACTATCTTCTTGTCTTCAAAGAGCTCCATAACCTCGTCTGTCTTTATTGTCCTCTCTGACGTCCTACTACGAGGAATTTCTCGTACAGCGTTTGTTTGTATTTCTTGAGTTTCGGTCTTCGTGCTCTACATTTTCGACGATCTCTCTCTTCGAGAGACGACTATTCTGTCGCCTGAGCGTTCTTCTGGCTTCGTGGTGTCATCTGCGGTCGTCTCCACATTCCACGACTCCCTCCTGCTGTTTCTTTGTTGCAGAAAAGATTCTCGGTGATATGCTGACTCCAGTTCGGCATGCAGCGCCATCCCGAAACGTGACTCCGCTTCCTGGAGGGTCACGTCGACATCCCTGCTCCCGTCTTCTCAGTTTTGTCATCAAGTATCAGAATTAACTTAAGTCTCTCCATCCTTTATTTTTATTCAAACGCGGTGTCCTTCTGCCCTTGCATTGAATATCTTAATTGGTTTGTTTTACGATATCTTCCATTCTAATTAAGGTACGCTTTTCTTGTACCTAATACCATTCATCGGATCAAGCTCTTTCATTTGCGCTTTTAAACAGTTGCATTGATTGATTCTGAAGAAAGCTATGCGTGAACATTCAACTTTATTTCCATTTTTTCCCAACTTTTTTGTAAACTAAAGTCAGTCAGTGAAGCCGATCTATCCATCCGATTTCCTTCATTTTTGCTCTAAACAAAAGGTATTCATTCACAGATTTATCATCAAGTATCAGAAGTAACTTAAGGCTCTCCATCCTTTATTTTTATTCAAATGCGTTTAAGAAGCCAAGCTTTCCTCACTGTCATTTCCCGCATATTCCGATCTCATAATCACAGTCTATTCGTCAAAACGAATCTTTTGAATATAAACTCAATGGGGCACGTATATTTTTAATGATAACTAGATGAAAACCCGGCGTTGTCCGGGTATTTATTTATTTATTCGAGCTTTGAGTTAGTACTTTTTCTATCCACTCTGTCTGTCCATCTCCTTTTTTCTAAAAACATGTTACATTTATCTTCTCTATATATAAAAGGAAGTGTCCCGACTGACTGACTGACTGATTGACTGACTGACTCATCATCGCACAGCTCAAACCACTGAAGATAGAAACTTGAAATTTGTAGAGGATGTTGATCTTACTCTGTAGGCGTCATTTAAGAAGCGACTTTTCGATATTCCGTCTATAAGGGGGTGAAATAGGGGATGAAACGTTTTTTTTTTTTTTTTTTTTTTTTTTTTTTTTTTTTTTTTTTTTTTTTTTTTTTTAATACGTAGCTAATAAGGCAATTTTGAAGTTAGACCTACAAATTTTCGGATTTGGATTCGGGGTTCGAATTTAAAAGACACGTGTTTCGGCATTTTTTGAAATTCAACCAATAAGGGGGTAAAATAGAGGACCGCGACAATTGATTTTCAAAAATATGTTGCTGTTAAATTTCAAGCTATAACAACGAAACGTAGGATATGGACTCTGGATCAGGATTAAAAAGACACGTGTTTCGATATTTTTGGAAATTCAACAAATAAGGGGGTAAAAGAGGGAATCAAAAATTCTTTTCGAAAACACATTGTTGTCAAGACAATTTTGAAGCTATAGCTACAAAAACTGGTATTTGTATAGTTCGTTATGGTTTAAAAAATACGTGTTTCGGTATTTTTGGAAATTCAACCATCAAGGGGTTTAAATTGGAGAGGGGATGTTTTTCGAAAATATATTGTTATTTAGGCAATTTTGAAGTTAGAACTACAAATTTTCGGATTTGTATTCGGGGTTCAAATTTAAAAGACACGTGTTTCGGTATTTTTGGAAATTCGACCAATAAGGGGGTGAAATACGAGATGCAAAAATTGATTTTGAAAAATATGGTGCTGTTAACTCAAATTTCAATCTATAACTACGAAACTTAAGATATGGATTCTTCGTCAGGATTAAAAAGAAACAACTGGTGCAGACCAAGCAGCCTGCGCATGCGAAGCAGCGGGGGTTCAGCTAGTCAGAGAATATATAAGAAATAAGAAATCACACGTAAAAATGGACTCGTTACGAAGAATCCAATCACGAAATTCAATAATAATGATTGTAATAACATCAAAGAACGATCACTTGATGTAATGCGCGAGACGTCAAATCGATTTTTTTAAAGAGATGTTTTAAAAGAATTTTTTTTACTGCTATATTTATTTATTCTTATATTTCCTTATTCGTATGCTTATTCTTACAGAGAAAGAGCTGAAGACATTGTAGTACGGATAGACCAAAGATATAGTCTGTGGCATCACGTTTCGCTGTATGTAACCTCGTTGCTATAGAACCGCAAACGTCATCGCTGGCCTTCAGTCCAAATTTTTTTTATAATTTGACGACTATCAACCACCATATCTTCCACTCCCTTATAGCTATCGCCATGGAACTGCTACGATGTACAACGGGAGACTTCGGACAACAATTACACACAGACCATTCGTTTGCTTCTGTAGTTTTCGCTGCAGAGCGAAATATTAACACACACACACATAGAATTTTATATACACCGATAACTTTCCATCCCAATATATTCCACCTTTTTATCATTGTCAACCCTCAAGCAACAATGCAACCAATATAACCATTTTCAAAGAGTAAATATAATTTTCGAAGAGTAATTATTGTTACGCATTTCGCGTTATATTCTTCAAATTACTAAATGTCTATCAGATCGTTATAAAACCGTGCCTAAAACATTCCTCAGTTATAAATAAGTAACTGTACAAATATTTAAGTCTCTGCGTCTTGTTCGGAAGTGATAAGCGTACACCGAACAGAGATTCACATTAATATATATAGATAAATAGCTATCCGATCGCTATAAAACCGTGCCTAAAGCCTTCCCCGGATAGACATTAGTAACTGTACAAATTTTTTGCTCTTCATGTCTTGTGGTTCAGACGTGCTAAACGTACACCGAACAGACATTCACATTTATAGATAACTACAATTTGTTATGCAAATTACGTGATCATGTCGCAAGTGCGACAAGTTAATCAAGGTTGACGCGTACTAGTGGACAAATAGCCAGAGCTTTGGAAAGTGGAGACGAGGCAGCCGCATGGCGACGGCTGAACAGAAAGCGCAGGTGGGCAGAAGGGTCGCCACAATAGGCCACCCGGGCGGTCTTACGCACAAAAGCAACTTAAAAACCCTCCTTCCACCTAGGGGAAACACGACATGGACGCTTTCGAAAACTCTTTGAAAGCCATTTAAAAAGAACCAGACAAAGCATGTTTACTTGTAACTTGTTAGAATGCACGAGGAAAGTGAATTCCAGAAGGCGCTGTTTAATTTGGGAGGAATGCCTAAACGAGACTTTAGCTGATTTACTATTGGCTGGCGAGCAATACGGTGTTTTAAAACATATTGACAGGCAAGCTATAGGCTGCGAGCGCCCGTGTCCCCAAAACGTATACACAGGTGTAGCGGAACAAATTTACGCAGATGCTCCCTTGCGCCTGGCTATGTGTCGTCGCTACTGCTGCTATGCTCTCGCTGCGATTTCTGGGGAGAGGCGATAAAGATTCAGGCGTAGTATTACAGTTTACGACGCACAGTATGCCGTGCTCACGGGTGCGGTTCCTTTAGGGGGATGCTTGTGCACTGTTAGTCGAGCTGATCTCAATGAGTTTACGAGAGTAACTCGGGTGTCCGATCCTTAATTGTCGTGAGTGCACTCGTGCTTTCCCGATAATCCATTTGCAGTCTGGGGCAACGTCCGAGAGATAAATTAAATTGGTCCCAATCCCCACTTCTCGGAGTGAAAAATGAAAAGAATTTTTTTTAAATTGCAGTTTATAGAACACCTCTGTCGTGAAGCGAATCGTAGTAAATCTGCAGTGGAGAGTACTAAAGCTTGCGGGTTGTTCATATCCGGTGTGTACACAGAGAGCATTAGTAAATGCTTGTGAGCGCATTTTTGTGTGACAACACGGCGGGTTAGTCTGAGACGTAGCACGCCATTTTTGTAGCCAGACTAACATTTATGGGTCGTTCTTGACTTCATCAAGACGCAGAGAAAGTGCGATCGGCAGTAGTCGATCAAGACGATAATATTTAGTTTCGGTTTCAGCGAAAACGGAACTAGCAGCAGTCGACGCAGTTATCGGAATTATGTGCGAACGCTTTAGGGCGAACTCCACACATACCCAAACAGCAATAATAAATACATTTGTTTACCATTGCGTAACATTTCGGACAGCCTTGAACGTAAACTGACGAAATTGAATTAATTTTAAAATCAAGTAGGTGCGGTAGTTCAGCCATTCTACCAGCTTTATTTTATTTTGAAATTGCTTATACCTTTCATCTATTCTGTCAACCTATCCATAACTCGGAGATTAAACAATCTAATTTATTGTTTTTATAAATTTGAGTTTTCTAAAAAGGTTAAATTATAAAAGAAGTATTCACAATCAGTTTTTCATTTCAGTAACTAGTGCCCGAACTGATCCTCACTAGTTACACTTTCCTAATTTTAAGATTTTTTTCTTACAGGAGATGTCACCTACGTCTATCTTTACATAAGTGATAAAGTTTCACCGATTGTAGGTAGGCAAGGAACATCTTTCTGACTTCTACGTGACATGCTCTCGATGTTTTCCTTGCAGAAGCCATGGGTACAATAGGTCAGGTTCATTGCACACTATAAATAGTTGGAAGGGTAGAATAAAAGTCTCAACACGATAGGTTTCACATTAGATGCGGTATCCTTCTGTCCTTGCAATGAATATTTTAATCGGTTTCTTTTATGATATCTTCAGTTCTAATTAAGGTACTCAGCGGATCAAGCTCTTTCATTTGCACTTTTAAATACTTGCATTGATTGATTCTGAAGAAAGCTTTGTGAACACTGTACTTTACTTCCGACTTTTCCAACTTTTTCGTCATTCCACTAATGATCCAAAATATTCGCACGGGTCCTCTAGTATATGCTTATTTAAAACGTCCACATATATTTTCTCCTAATGTAGTTTTCTCCTAATTTTCTCACAGGATGGCAACATAGCGAAAGAACTGGAATCGAGGTGCAGCAAAGCTAATGCAGTGAATGCTCAGCTAAGATCTACTCTCTTCTGCAAGAAGGAAGTAAGTACCAAGACTAAGTAAGCAGTGCACCGCTCTATCTTTCGACCAACTTTGTTGTATGGGAGTGAAAGTTGGGTGGATACAGGTTACCTCATTCATAAGATAGAGGTTACAGATATGAAAGTAGCAAGAATGATTGCAGGTACCAATAGATGGGAACAATGGCAGGAGAGTGTCCATAATGAAGAAATCAAAGAAAAACTGGGGATGAACACCATAGATGAAGCAGTTAGAGCGAACAGACTGAGATGGTGGGGTCATGTTACACGCATGGGAGAAGCAAGGTTACCTAAGAGACTCATGAGCTCGTTAGTGGAGGGTAAGAGGGGTCGAGGTAGACCAAGAAGAAAGTACTTAGATTCGGTGGAGAATGATTTTGAAGTGAAAGGCATAACATCAGACGAGGCATCAATGTTAGCATTGAATAGGGGATCATGGAGGAATTTTATTAGAGGTACTATGCTCCAGACTGAACGCTGAAAGGCATAATCAGTCTCTAATGATGATGATGTAGTTGATGCATTGTGATGTAACCAATGCCGTTATTTTTCATGCTATTGATTGCATGAGTAATACTATAAAGTATACATTTAGAAAAAGTTTTTTGTTGGATAGTAATATTTGTTTAATTTTTTCGAGTGTCTTATTGTACTTGATTTCATAAGCCCATACCGTCTTCCCTGGCCATGAATGTCACTTATCAATATCTACCCGAAGAAACTAGTACATCTGTCTAATATCGTGTAGGGCCTCCCGAGCTCGCAGTAGTTCTGCAACACGACGTGACCTGGACTCGACTAATTTCTAAGTAGTGCTGAAGGGAATTGGCGCCGTGCATCCTGCAAGGCTGTCCATGAATCCATAAGAGTATGAGGGATGGAGGGCTCTTTTCAACAGTGCGTTACGAGGAATCTCAGATACGCTCAATCAGTGGCGTAACTATGGGGGTGGGGGTGGGATGAGGGGGATAGAACCCCCAACTAGAACCCGAAAAGAAAAAGAAAAAAGGAAAAAGAAAAGAAAGAAAGAAATCCTATAACAGCAATCTGGTAAAGGTAAAGATTGGAAACTTGGGGTGTTTTACCATAAGCTTTCACTGGATCGGAGTGAATTAGTTTCTTCAACGGGAGTAGATGGTAGTCTGTCTGGAAACTGACTAAAATTTTTCTCGTCAAGCAGGTCTATCCCCCCCCCCCCCAAAGCCAAGTGCTAGTTACGTCACTGCGCTCAATAATATTCATCTATGGGGAGTCTTACGGCCAGGAAGGGTGTTTAAACCTAGAATGTACCTGGAGCCTATGTATAGCATTTATAGGCGTGTGGAGTGTCGTCCTATAATTGAAGACCTTCGGAATGCATAATGGACATAAATGGATGCAGGTGAATTGACAAGATTCGTAAGTACGTGTCACCTGTCAGAGTCGCATCCAGACTATCAGGGGTACCATATGACACCAACTGAACAAACGCCACGCCGTTACGGAGCCTCCAGCACATTCAACAGTCCTCTGCTGACAAGTAGGATCCATAAGGTTGTCTCCGTACCTGTACGCGTCCATCAGCTCGATACAATTGAAAACGAGACTCGTCAGATCAGGCAACAGGTTTACACCTATCAACACTCCAGTTTCTAAGCGAAGCGTAAAGCTCTGCGTCATGCAGTCAGGAAGGGTACACGAGTGGACCTTCGGCTCAGAAAGCCTATATCGATGATGTTTCGTTGAATGTTTCGCTCTCTGACACTTGTTGATGGTCCAGTCTTGAAATCCGCAGCAGTTTGCGGATGAGATGCACTTCTGACACGTGTCGTGATCCTCTTCAGACGTCGTTGGTCCCTTTCTTACAGGATCTTTTTCCGGCCGCAGCGATGTCAGAGATTTGATGTTTTACCATATTTCTGATATTCACATTGAACGCATCGCATCGCTGCCTCCGAGATGCTGTGTTTCATCTATCGTGCGAGATATGCAGGATGTTTCACTAAGTGTGTTTGCCTCTGTAACTTATAAAATAATAGGTGACGGTAAATTTTAATGCGGTAGGTCAACACAATAAATGTTACACTTTCTGCGGAGCTATGAAGTTTATTGTATCATTTTCCAAAGAGTTACAGCACAAAGATATAATTTTTTATGGAACAATAGGTTTTTTTCTATCGTGCATTGGATCGTTGAAACCAGCTGCATCCAAATCAATTTAAACTACATTCCTATCACTGTTAGTTTGGGAGCTACAACCCTTCAAAGTTTAGGGGGCGGAGGCTACGACAGCGTAGCCGACTGGCTGGTGGTCATGAGACAGTGGGCCGTGCCCCAGGGATAGCCACTCGGCCAGTGAGCTGTGCAGCCTCCGCCCCCGGAACTTTGAAGGTTCAAATCAAATGTTTGTTAAGCTTAAGGGACTTAACTGCGGGGTCATCAGTCCCTAAACTTACAAACTACTTATGAACTAGCAACAACTAAGGACGGCACAAATATCCATGCCCGAGGGGGGATTCGAACCCCCGACCGTAGTGGCCGTGCAGACCGTGACTGGAGCGCCTCAGTCCCCGCGGCCACCGCGGCCGGCAACTTTGAAGGGTTGTAGCTCCCAAACTAACAGTGATAGGAATGTAGTTTAAATTGATTTGGACGCAGCTGGTTTAAACGAATCCAATACACGATAGAAAAAACTATTGTTCGATTTAAAAAATTATATACATATATAAAGTGTGTGTGTGTGTGTGTGTGTGTGTGTGTGTACAGGGTGTTACAAAAAGGTACGGCCAAACTTTCATGAAATATTCCCGACACACAAAGAAAGAAAATATGTTATGTGGACATATGTGGGGAAACGCTTACTTTCCATGTTAGAGCTCATTTTATTACTTCTCTTCAAATCACATTAATCATGGAATGGAAACACACAGCAACAGAACGTACCAGCGTGACTTCAAACATTTTGTTACAGGAAATGTTCAAAATGTCCTCCGTTAGCGAGGATACATGCATCCACCCTCCGTCGCATGGAATCCCTGATGCGCTGATGCAGCCCTGGAGAATGCGTATTGTATCACAGCCGTCCACAATACGAGCAGGAAGAGTCTCTACATTTGGTACCGGGGTTGCGTAGACAAGAGCTTTCAAATGCCCCCATAAATGAAAGTCAAGAGGGCTGAGGTCAGGAGAGCCATGGAATTGATCCGCCTCTACCAATCCATCGGTCACCGAATCTGTAGTTGAGAAGCGTACGAACACGTCGACTGAAGTGTGCAGGAACTCCATCGTGCATGCACCACATGTGTCGTACTTGTAAAGGCACATGTTCTAGCAGCACAGGTAGAGTATCCCGTATGAAATCATGATAATGTGCTCCAGTGAGCGTAGGTGGAAGAAGATGAGGCCCAATCAAGACATCACCAACAATTCCTGCCCAAACGTTCACAGAAAATCTGTGTTGATGACGTGATTGCACAATTGCGTGCGGTTTCTCGTCAGCCCACACATGTTGATTGTGAAAATTTACAATTTGATCATATTCGAATGAAATTTACATTTAAAGAGAAATACTAAAATGAGCTCTGACATGGAAATTAAGCGTTTCCGGACACATGTCCACATAACATATTTTCTTTCTTTGTGTCTGAGGAATGTTTCCTGGAAGTTTGGCCGTACCTTCTTGTAACACAGGATATGACCAGAGAGAGGGGAGATGAACAGAGAGAGAGAGAGAGAGAGAGAGAGAGAGAGAGAGAGAGGTAGGGAGGGGAGGAAATGGGCAGAGAGAGAAGGAAGGAGGAGGAGGACAGACAGACAAAGGGGCAGGAGAGGTGGACTAATTTAAGACTGGAATAAATACGAGGTATGTCCACAAAGTAAGTTCCGTTTGGTTATATAAAGCAAACGTGAACAGATACAGAAAAAATATTTATTGTACAAAAATATACAACTACTTTTCTATACGACTTCCGAAATTTTGTAAGCACTTATAGCGTGGGACTAGTTTTTGTGTGCCTTCCTCATAGAAGGTTGCCGCCTGTGTATTCAACCACGTGGTAACATTTTTTTTTTTTTTTTTTTTTTTAGTTCGTCATCATTGAAGTGTTGCCCACCAAGGACAGAGATGTAAGGAGAGATGAAAGGAGTCTTCTTCTTCCCTTCACGTTGCCGGAATTTCACTGGGACGTGTTTGATCATCCTCCGTACAGTCTCGCTCCTAGCGACTTTCTTCTTACACCTAAAACCTGTCCATGGTGGTCAACACTTCAGCGATGATGACGAGCTGAAAGAACATGTTACCACATGGTTGAATACACAGGCAGCAACCGTCTACGAAGAAGGCATACAAAGACTTCTGTCTCGCTATGACAAATGCCTACAAAATTTCGGAAGCTATGTAGAAAAGTAGTTTAATAGTTGTATATGTTTGTAAAATAAATATTTTTTCTGTATCTGTACACGTTTTATATATATAACCAAACGGAACTTACTTTGTGCACATACCTCGTATATACCCGGGAGACGCCGGGTTTACAGCTAGTAAAGAATAATTCTGAGATACTTGACATGTTTTTCTCTTTTGCCAACCGACACATCATCGGACCAACTCTCCACTGAAGATAACAAGCTGGACACAATGGTTTACTGCTCACAAAAAGTAACAACGCGAAATGCTCCCCAGGCGGTCTCCTAACTGAGAGATCAATACGCCTCGTTTTTTCTTCTCGGGCGTGACTTGTTAGGCAAGAGTTTGGCGAGAAATTTCAGCCGGCCTACTGCCTTCGTCGCTCCCCTCGCGACAGTAGGTATCCGTTACGAGCAGTTCGCCAGTAGCAGGCGGCCGCTATCAGATTCGAGGCCGCGGCGCGGTTGCTGGAGAGGAGAGGCTAACCTGTCGACGAGGTGTGGTGGGCGCCGTGGCCGCAGCCCGCTCTGCCACGGACCACACACACACAGACACAGCAGGGCACGAACTGGGTTCGTGCCACAAATGCACAGCCGGAAAAATCAGGACACCTGAAAAGACAGTGTCCATTCTGATCCGATGACGGCAGGTGCTAACAGGGGAATAGCAGATGTACTGACAATGTTGTCAACGTCGTCAGCGAGAGGATGCCGTAGTAACATGCTTGCCAGACTGCCATCTGCGTGTACCCTTTAATAGGGAAAGTTTTCAACCATACTGCAGAGTGTGACGTCAACTTGTGAAGAAATGAAGGGCCACATCACGCACTCTTGCTCTGCTCCACACAGCCAACTTGAGCGAGTTTGATGGGAGATTGTGGCCTTCTAAGTAGAGGAATGGTACTTTCGGAAATTTGCCATACAACATAAACCACAGTCTAACATATACACTCCCGACACTCACTGCTGTGAAAGTTGTTACCAACTGACAGTTGTATCGACACTAGCGCTCCTAGTGGTGGGCAAGCCGCCGAAAGAGTGATGTTTGTTTATTATTCAAAAAATGTTTGTATAGTTTATGGGACTTAACTACGGGGTCATCAGTCCCTAAACTTACAAACTACTTATGAACTAGCTAAGGACGGCACAAATATCCATGCCCGAGGGGGGATTCGAATCCCCGACCGTAGTGGCTGTGCAGACCGTGACTGGAGCGCCTTAGTCCCCTCGGCCACCGCGGCCGGCTTGTTATGATTATTTGTGTACGTAATTAACGATATAGTTAGTACAATATTTGCGTTACAAGCATTAGTAAAATATCAAGGGCACACACAATACAAAACATAATGTAAAAACAGCCAAACGTAACTGATTCAGTGGTATAACGAAGAATCCGTCATGAACCAATACTTACGAATAGGTGAATATTTGCAGCTTATTCTGCTTAAAGTAATTAGAATGTAAACATAAATTTCTATTATGGTCTGTTCTTACTAAGACAAAGAGTTTTCTGACACATATCAATTCGGCGTGCAGTTTAATGATTCGCACACTTTGAGGGTTGTCTCGTTTTTCTTATACGTGTACATTCTTTTGAGTGTGATTAGATTAAGAAGACAATGTTTTGAAGATTCTTGCCGTTTTTGTTTGTAGCAACAATTGTATAATTGGATTCTTCTTTGCTGAAAACAGATTAGTTTTTCCGTTTTCTTGCCACGTCTGTGACGTTTTTCCTTCAGCTACGGTTGTGGTGGATTCTATATTCGTTTCCTAGGTTCCACACTCGCCGAGTTTACCGGAATTGTACTGAAGAAACGTTACGTTCTTGCGTAGAAAAGCGTCGTCTTTCTGTCAAAGGGTAGGTCTTCTGATGTTTCCTAGCCATTTTTCATTTTTAACATAAAATGAAATTATGTAGTCAAACCCTGTATGTTGAAAGATAATTGTAAATAAAGTGTCATGTAATGTGCCGTTCCAGACTTCGTCAGTTATCTTAAGAAAGACAAATGTGGAGCTATTTTCAATTTATTACCTATTATTATGGCACTCCATACGTTCCGTAATGTAAAAAGTATGTTAAACTCATCATAAACGATAGTATTCGGAAATCGTATTCAGAAATGTAGCTTGCCGGTCGCTTGGAGCGCTGCTGTTGTAGTGGATGACAAAACTCTGCGGGAGTGTCGTATCTGTATACCTTAGACTGTGGTATAGACGCTCTGTGACAACTGTGCAACGATGCTGGTTGCAATGATCACGTGAACTTTCGTAAACGAAGCTCTGGTCATCAACACAACATAGACGACCGCCGCGGTCGTCGTATTCTAAGGGTAGTAGTGGCAATTCGTACTTCTACCGCAGCACTTCGCATTCTGTGAACGCGGACCTATCCAACACAACGCAGATGACATGGTAAGTTATACATCTCCATACCCGTTCTGCTTACTACTGTCCATTCACTTCACGATTGATTCTGACTGTCTAACTTCCGTTTTAGGAATTTTCCCGCACATATTTTAACATTTGACGATGCATTTAGATTGATTATATCCTCGGATTTTATCTAGTCCAAAATGCTAATCATATTATAATCGCAATATAGACTATTTTTCAATTCAAATATGGATTCAGAGTTGCTACATCAGGCCAACGACCTTTGGAGTATCTAATAAGAGGAATATTCTTCAAAAGTAAAACGCCAAGATCGCAAAATACTCATTTATTTAGTGACGACTGGTTTCAGTGGGCTATGTCACCATTATCTGGTCAAATAAAATTTCATAATTTGGTCAGCACAGCTTGTTTTAATCTACGTATTTTTTTATATTTAGACTACGTGCTATGTTGCACATATTATTTAATCTCCATTTTTTAAATAAGAGGACCAACTTATAAAATTTGATAGACCAGATGATGGTGGCATAGTCCACTGAAACCGATCGTCCTTCAATGAATAAGTATTTTACGATCTTGGCCTTTCACTTTTCAAGAATATTAATCTATCAGATCGCCTCCAAAACCTGCGGCGTCAGGTAATGTCAACAAATAAGTGGGTTTGTAAGACGAGAAGTGACGACATAAACCGACATCAATTCATTAAATTCTTGAAAAACAATTAAATTCGATTGCTAGTAGAATTCGTACATTTGTATTTCAAGTAGGAGTCTTCCATTTTTGCCCTCCTATCCGTTCCCTCAAATCTGATCGAACACCTAAGGAAGACGTTCGGGATGCGTGTTTCAGGATGTCGATAGCAGACCATCCAACAGTTGTCAACTGCACTGCTGGAGAAACGGAAGGCCGTACCAGAGGAACTCCTTACCAGTATAGGAACAGTGCCGTCAGTCGTGATCATACTCTCCATTGACAATCGCGACCTGTCTTTTATAATATTCAATGGACCATAGTGACTGTATTGGTTAGTCCTTGGGCGAATGGAAAACCGACTTCAATTGGTAAGAAGCTATGGACCAAAGTTGTCAACAATCCATTATGGAACCTGGTAGTGGCTCTCTAATGGCGTGAGATGTTTTTTACAGGCAAAGGACTGGGTCCTCTTCTCCAAATGAACCGATTATTGACTGCAAATGGCTACGGCTACTTGTAGACCATTTGCAGTCCTTGATGAATACGATGTACCCAAACAATTTTTATGGAATTTAAGGCGCCATGTCAGCGGAGCACAATTGTTTGCGACTGGTTTGAAGAACGTTCTGGAGGATTATTCCAGTGAACGATTTCACCACCTAGATCGGCTGATATTCATCCAAGAGAGCATGTCAGAATTATTCGAGACATCAAATGGTGCACAAAATCCTACAGTAGTAACTTATTACTGCTGAGAACTTCAAATACTTGTTGAGTCAATGCGCGTCTAGTCTCTCCAATTCACCAGGCACAAGGAGGTCGGACACGATGTTATCAGGTATCCCAGTGTTACTTGATAGTGACACCTCATCCTCAAGGTGTGCATATCAGTGCAGCTCCGGTGTGGAATATACCTCCACGACGTGTCATACGTGACAATATAGTTCAGAACATTTCTCCGTTCTCTGCAAGTGATTCAAATGTTTTAACGGCCGCAGGACACCATATGCCCTTACGCTGTAACGGTCTCGCGTATCAATCTGACTGCAGCATTATTCGCTGTTTCGTGCCACCTAATGGTCGCAGAACACTATCCAGTTAGTATTTGTTAATAGAAATATTGTTAAACATGTCACGTCGATTTGTTTTTCCAATTCAAATCAAATGTTTTTTAAGCTTAAGGGACTTAACAGCGGCCGGCCGCGGTGGCCGAGGAGACTAAGGCGCTCCAGTCACGGTCTTCACGGCCACTACGGTCGGGGGTTTGAATCCCCCCACGGGCATGGATATTTGTGCCGTCCTAGTTCGTAAGTAGTTCATAAGTAGTTTGTAAGTTTAGGGACTGATAACCCCGTAGTTAAGTCCCATAGACTATACAAACATTTGAACATTTGAACTTAACAGCGAGGTCATCAGTCACTAAACTTACAAACTACTTATGAACTACCTTATACTAAAGACGACACAAACATCCATACCCGAGGGGGGATTCGAACCCCCGACGGGGAATGGCCTCGCGCATCGGAGTATAGCGCCTCAATGCGTTCGGTCACTCCGCCGCGGGATAAAACTACAGATTAGACGGTTTACCGACTATGGAGCATGTGACTTATAATTGCCCTTGAGAAAAACAACCGTTTTCTGCATTCTGTTCATTTACTCCCCAACCTCTCCGTCTCTTCCTCATCTTCCTACTGTCCATTCTTCATTTCTGTACATCTGCTGCTTCCATCCCATCTCCTCCTCCTACATATCTCTGTATATTTCCTCTTTCCCTCGATGTAGCTATTTAAAATCAAGAAATTGAAAAACAGGAGCTTAGCCTACACAAAATTTCAGGGTAACGGTGACGACTATAGACGTACTCAGAAAAGTAAGCGAAATAGCTAGGAGCCAGTGAACGTCATTACTGACTTCGTTACTATTATGTTTAGATTTCCACTGCTGCAACACCATCGACCTACCAGTTGTAGCAGCACGGTTAGTGGCCCCGTATGCGTGTATTACTGCCAATGAACCGTTTAAACTGGAACGTCCGTTGAAAATGACTTTAAAAAAACATTGTTACTTTGCCATTTCTACCACAGCATGTGGAGAATGTGTTTTAAGTATTTTAATTCGGTTGCACAGTGGTAGAGTGCCAGACTACAAATCCAAAGGTCCTGGGTTCGATCCCCGCCAGGTCCTTGGATTTTTATCTGTCACTTTCCAGTTCTTTCACCTCTGGCAATATTGCTCATGTGAAAAATACCGAGTAGCACCGTGGTTCGGAACCCACGTTTAACTGTAGGTCCCCCTATAACTGGCTGGGTAAGTCAGTTCGAAGGTCGGAGGAAGGCAACGGCATACCACCTCCAAACAGGACCATTCCTAGTAAAGCACTGTGGTGTTCAAACAAATCTTAGGATTGTTGACTGCTTTACCTTTTTTTTTAAACTGTTTTATGTGTGACGTACCATTGATCAATGTTAAATGTTTTATGATTGACGTACCATTTTAATGTCATGCGCTTTCACGAAACGAAAACATAAGATACAAGTGACCATATGATGATACCCTAAGTGTATCGAAACCGGTCATCATGAAAAATAAATCAGTATTTGCGATCTTGGCATTTTAATACTTCACAGTAAAAAGATCGCCGTCCACCATGGAAAAATTAAATTAAATTTTGTTAGCACTTCAATTTTCGATTTTTACATATTATTCGAGGTTTTAACGTGTGGTAGAGAAGGTAACATCAGCGTATGGGGAGAGAGCAACTACTTCTTTTACCGCTCTTAACGGCTTCTCTACACTCACGATTTTTATTTTGCGCACATCTGTGCCAAAGTACCTTTCGAATTACACACTATTGGTCACATTCTGGACACTTTTTCTTATAGGTTGGATTCAACCATATAACACAAGATAAATATTTACTGAGAGTATGTTGCTGATTTTCTTCAGTTTATGACACTATGCAACACTGTTAAATGTTTATGACAACTTAGTAATGTGCATTGTTGGTTTTATTGCAATTTTACTCTCACTGTTACATACGGTACCAGTTCTGATGAGAAAAGAGTGGAAAAAACGTTAATGTCATAGGGTATACTGTAGCATTCAAGTATTATTGAGTTACTAGTGTGCCTCTTGCTGTGATCTAAAGACGTTTTTCATTTTGGTGTGTGAGTGAACATTTCTTCAACTTGTTAGCTGTCCTTTCAGTGAAGAATGACTCCTACGCCCAAGAAACGAATTAATTGGTGACCATCTAAACTTAGTAGAGCTGTATCTTTACTCAGTAACGGTCTAAGTTTGAAGAGATTGCAGCAAGACTGGGTGGTGGTACTACTACGTCAGGTGCAGTGACGGACTAAGGCTGTCGGAGGCCCGGGGCGGAGGAAAAACAAAATCAGGCGCCTCGTACACTCGGAAATACGTGAATTACTATTTAAAAAAATGGTATCAAATACGTGCGTTATCGACATGGCGAAGTTTTGTTACCAGAATGCTCAACCGCTACTACGAAACATGCAGTCTGTGTACGGTGTGGTGACAAGTCATGGTGTTGGTCGACTACATGTGACAGGTGATACACTAAATTCCCAAAGATACCAGACAGATCTTGGAACAAAATCTGTTACCTGCAGTCAACGATTTGTTTCCTTATCATCATCGCCCGACTGCGAAACTGAGGATGAAATGGTTGAAAGATCATCACATTAATATTTTGCCATGACCAGGTAACAACTCCGACCTAAACCCAAATGAAAACTTGTGGGCCAGACTGAAATTACTCGTTTCGCGTCAAAATCCAAGTAATAAAATGGAACTTATTGATTCCATCATCCAGGCTTGGTCCAAGGGCATAACTACTGACGATCTTCAAAGGTTGATTGTCTCCATGCTTCGAGGAATCGATGCACTAATAAAAGGCAAAGGATCGCGCACAAAATATTGAGTAATTGTTACATTGCAGAGACTGTATACTACTGTGGAATTAATTAACACCATCCTCACATAACACCCCCGATGTTGTGTATCTCAAATTTCAATCTTAGATACGATTACATGTCACAATGTTACTTATGCATTACATAAATTTGCTTACAACCCCATCACCCACCAAGTAAATACGTCAGTAACATACAAATGCATAAAGATATTAAAAGTGTCTAGAATTATGTCCACTAGTGTATAAGTTTCATTGGCCTCCTTCCATAATTAAGATTAAAAATCGGTACTTTATTTTTCATATTCACGTATTAATATGAAGCTGGTGTTTAAGATCTCTTAAGCAATCTCTCCGTGATCCTAAGTTATTACCACTTCATAACATTCTTAGGCTATCCGCTCAGACATCTGTAAACGGCAGTTATTCCTAATAAATTCAAACTATTTTCCAAAGTCATCCCTGTACAGTCTCAGTCCTCGCTTGGATTACAATGATTTCCTCAGAACACCTGTCCCCACTTGTTCGAACCTCTCAGCATCATGACGCCGGTTTCATTCCGGGTTCAGCGTGTCTTACCACAGCCGAGCTGACCTTAAACGTTCCACTCGCCAAATTCGCATCCACCCACAACTCGATTTACATGTAAATTGTTTATGAGCCAGCGACGCAAATAGGTAATCTGCTATGCAAAGTGCTGCTCTGTGAACGCTATCGCAGGCTGTTGGTCACAACATGCTAATTCCTATTTGGCAGAAGTTGTCGGAGGTGAGACAAAGCGCTCATTTCTGAGACGCCTCGTAGTCTACACCAGTGCTTTGATCGTCGTCACCGTACTGGACGAAACCTAGAAAACCACAACTCACCCGTCTCTTATCCACTGATCGCATTTTGAACATTAACTGACTGAAATGAATAAATCTGCAATATCCTAACTCAGACGCGATATTAAATAGCCATCTGGCGTGGAGGGATTTTTGTATTCCACCCAGAGTACTAGTTGGAAATGTCGCAGAGCTATATACATCTTCCCATCCACTTATTTGCGACGCTAGAAACGTTACTCGCGTCTCACCATAACAAAACAAATGTTATTAACAAAGCACCTAAAGTACTAGCGTAGGGCTGAAGAATAACTAACGGGAGACAAAAATGATATACAACCAGTATAAAGAGTAGCGCAGGATTTACGTGGAGTGTGGTTTGAGCTGCGGTCTATTGAAACGTGGCGTTACTTTATAAAAGCTTTCATGAGAAACAGAAGTATATTCAAACAAACACATCAATAGAACGTTAGGCAGATGATAACAAAATAAAAATATTCAGCAAAGAGTTAAATCTAATGAATAAATGGTCACAACACAATAACAAAATAAAATAAAAAAAATAATCTTCTGAGGGGTTAAAGTATGTATGGAATTCAAACGTCATTCACCACCAGTAACACACAAGTGGTCATCAATCAATAACAATAGAACAGAAGGCAAAGTATTCATATTCACACCCTGCAATGTGTTACAATTGGCCAAACATGTACACATAATATACTGAAGACATAAAATGAATATAAGACCTACCAGCAATAACTACATCCTATAGATAGCAAGAGTAACAGCGATACATAATGTACTAACAATAGCAGCAACATAATTTCATGAGACCATCTGCACGTGTTCCGAATTTGCATTGCTATTCGGATGAGTTACGAAATGAATGAGAGAGATAAGAGATAGGCGGAATTTTGAAATTACATGTTTACATACACCGTACAATGAAACGTCGGGTATATGTACATACACATCAGTAAAAGTTAAAGCAATTAACGATGATGATGGATGTACTTATAAGAAAATCCTAATTGTATACTAATTCAGTGTAATACAACATTTCAAATTTGATTACTTTGTAATTTATGTTAATGTATACCACTACCTTTCCATTCACAAAATGGGATATAACTGAGATATGTTTGTGCTTACAGTACAATGAAGTCAGCACGCCGAACATCATTATTATTACTCCCACGTGTTTCATAAATTTTATAGCTTTAGAGTACATAAAGGCTAAAGCTAGCAGAGTTGACGTGGGTAGGAGAGAAGACGAACGTTCAGTCTTCATACTTGCCGGTATGTGGCGGCAACTGTCTATTAATAGCGAGTTTTGTAGCTGCTGCAAACTAGCGCTGCAAATTCTGATGACGTCGTGAGCACACTGCAAACTGTAGGAGATAAGTTTCCAACCGACTGAGGACTATGAAGTTTCATGGACATTCTGCAACACTAGTAGATAATGAGTGCGCAGAAGCATTTAGGAATACTGAGAGTCGCGAGTGATTTGTAGGTTAACGGTAATTGAGTGTGGAGTTAGGGCAGTTGACGCATAAAGACAGTAGGAGAGAAAACACGAACAGGAATCAGTGTATTCAATTGAAATTTCGTGCTTGGTGTAGTATAGATTTTCTGAATCGCCTGTTGTGTGCTTTCATGTTAAATACATCATGCCAAATACCTATAAAAGAATAAATCGAACTTCTTGAAGTGATGATGACTTGAGGAAAGCAGCCACCGTTTGTCATGCAGAAAACTATTTCTTTGTAGGCAGCGAGGAAGCATTAGACTTGAAGACATAATAAAAGCAATTAACCCAGTTGTCTACACCTGCCTTTATTCTAACGAACCACCTCCAAAGCACAATCATGATGCATCTCTCCTATACATGGTGCGCCATACTACCTTCCCAAGTAGAAGAGATGCCAAAATACAAATGTTTTAGATATTATTAAAAATTCCGTCTTATTGGTGTATTTGTACACTTCCATTCAGCTAGCTACTTGACTATGAAAACAAGAAAAAAGTTCACTGTCTACATAATATTTATGCACGGCAGTGATTACCTTCAATAGACTTTGGTACCATTTTACCAATTATAAAAGTTATGTATCTGTATCTTCATGAGGAAAGTTTTCATAATCGGAAAGTTACCGTATGGTGCATGGCAGAGGGTAGTAAGCAATAAACTTTACTCTGTTGCAGTGATCACCACGAAAGATGACAGCTACATGTGGGTTTTCATAGGAGGAGAAGGAGTGACAAAGGAAGAGCAGTCCCTTGAAAGTAACCAAACGAATTCTGAAGTCAAAGACGTCAAATACAAGGAGAGGCACTGAATTAAAAATTGGGCCGCGGCCGTGATTCAAACCCGGGACCTCCTGCTCACTAGGCAGACGCTTTGACCCCTTTCTTCCACTTCCCGTTGTTTGACCCACTGCGATCGTTTGATTGCTTTCGTTCGTTGTTGAGTTCTTGGCTCAGTTTATTATTAGAGAGAGCGCTCCGACCTCGCAGCGAAGGCGCTGACGTACCGAGCCGGCCTTATGATGGATATTGCGACTGCATGCACTAAGCATGTCTCCCTCTACAACCAGTGACGTAGCCAAGATATTGTCAAAGGTGGGGGTCCGAATGGTTAAAGAGAAATTTACAAAGGCTCATGTGTTCCATTTACTCTAAAAACAAACTTAGGCTAACATATTTTTATATTTTATGCATATAGTTTGCGTTTGTAAGACCTTCTGATAAATACTGCAATATTTTATATACAAAATTGAGGTAAACATTTCTTAAAAATTGTTTCAATGTACGCCAGCAGAACGTTCAGTTATTACTCCAAACGAAGTCAGATCATCAGAATGAGAAGCGTTTCTTTGCATTTGAACACTGGAAACGACACGTCACCAAGCTCGCTGCCTGTCAGCCAAGACTGCTCGGTGTTTCGCAAAATCTGCATTAATTTTTGCAGCAGTATAAAAACCTTACATATTTATTTAGGAAGCGTAAGTCTATAATTTTATTTCCAAGATTATTGGTTCTTTTACTCTTGTTGGCATTGTAACGTATCCACCCTCTAGATAAAATATTACTCTCAAAACTAACTTTAAAAAGTATCACACGTACTGAGTGAGGTGCCTTATGAGACACTGAAATATTGCCACTCCAAATAACGACTCCACTGCTGTAAATAAATAAATAAGCTAGTATAGCAGTAGGTATTTTAATTTACCATAACGCTAGTGGACAAATGAAAGGCGGTTTTTCTCTTTTTTCCTGTTATGAACTTATTCATAATTGGAAACTTATCTAAACAGCACAGAAGAAATAAACAGCAGTGGCGGCACTCCACTGTAGTGCTTATCATAGCAATAATGTAGTAAGGCCAACAATGAACAACGGCTAAAGGACTGGGCAATATCCGATGCTGTTACCGATAATTAAAGTCTATAGATGGCTTTGTTGACTGTCGATAGTGCGTATCCCTTTTTCGGCGTTTCACTACACGGTAGCTAGGTCGTGTTTTTATTTCATTTAGTCCCTTCGGAGGTTCGAGTCGAGTCCACCATCGAGCATGGGTATGTGTATTGTCCTTAGCATAAGTTTGATTGGTATTTTATTGTTTAGGTGATGGGGGTGGGGGGATCCGGACCCCAAAGACACCCCCCCCCCTTTGGCTACGTCCTTTCTACAACAGAAACTTCAAAATCGCCTCATTTTCGTGTGTCAATGTGGCCAAGTTTCTTCAATAGCGGAATAGCACACGCGCTAAAACTAAAAACTAAACTCTGGCCCACACAGGCCTCGAGGCCCAAACAGGTACTGGCCGACCGCTGCGTCATCCTGCGAAAATCCCCCCACTCCTCTCTTCTACCTGCAGAGTTCGCCGCGTCCGGCGCCCTGCCCCACCACCCCAACAGATCATCACGTGGCGTCCAACGCTCGCTGCTTTTGAATCGCCGTACAGTATTTATTTCACTATTTGGTTTGTTTCCAACTTGCCTTAGATTGTGGTACTTACACCGTTTGTAAGCAACAACTAAATGCAACATTATCATAAACTCGTTATTAGACATAAATAAATGTTTTTGAATATAAGTAAACTTACAAACTTTTGCTCAGCGAGTTCAATGTGGTCTTGTGGATAAAAGCGTGTGAGTCACGAGCTGAAGGTTGGTGGATTAAATCCTGCGAGGTGCTTTTCTTTTCTCCTTTGGTTTCATTTGTAACGCGTTCTAATACTTCTTGTTAGTAAAATAGCAGTATATTCTGTTTGTTTTTTTTTTTTTTTTTGTTTTTTTTTTTTTTTTTGTTTTTTTTTTTTTTTTTTTTTTTTTTTTTTTTTTTTTTTTTGTTATTAATTACGTATGACTGCTTGCTGTCTCTCAGCAGTGGGTTTCATCCATTTCGTGAATTTTTTTGGTTTTTCATCTTAGAGTTTCTTACAAATCTTGTGTGATCTTCTGTTCGATGTCGTTTGCAAATAAGAGCTGCCAGTTCCCAACGATCCTCCTCCACGCTGTGTCCCTTGATACAAATCAGTTGCTTCTTTGCTTCCTGCAGGTAGGCCTGGAAGGCACTAAATAGCTAGGTCATCAGTCTATCCTTCGATATAAATGTTCGTGCAGCATACTCTGCAGTTCGAGGAAAACCTCTTCTACTCTTTAGAGGATCGGCAACAAATCGCCCTACTCACTACCCTAAAACAGCTTCCATATACAGGTATCTAACTCCCGGTCAAATTTTAAAGAAGAACTAAGTTTTACTGTAAAGAATAATATGTCAGTTTTTTGTAGGACGTGATATTAGTATGTTTACATACATCGTAAGTGTATAGCGCTGTTGCAACTGTTATTTCAACAGATTCAGACAGTATTAGAAGAATCAATTGGTATTTAGTTTGTTAGAGAAATCATGTTCCCAAGATTGTTCGGTTATATTTTAAACACAACTAAGAAATATAGCAACTCCAGAGAAATGTAAACGTAACTCGCATATGTCTAACTAATTAATACGAGACATGTTGATATATTACAGCTTATGGTAAAAATACACATTACTACAACCAATAGCTGCCTCGACTTAGCAATGTTTGTACTAGTAAGAAAAGTTAAGTAGATTCTTTGTACTGCAAAATTCACTTTATGTTGGGAGAATTAGGATTTCAGATAATGAGTTGTCCTTAACAAAAAGAACTATAGAAATCGCTATTCCCTTGTAACAAAAAATAGTAGTTGTATGTTACTCATGTAAATACATTAGACAATCAGCTTTATAGATTCTTCTATTTCGTCAATACACAGTATCAGTAAAAATGTAATACTTGAAAACTTAAACTGTGCATAACGAACTGTTGCCATCTAGATGGCACTGGGTTGAGGGGCGGAGCTAGAGACCGGTGGGCGGTGACCAGTGATCTCAATGCTTAACACTGGATACACAACTGTAGTGTTTTGAATCTGTGAAAATCGTGACCTCTGTTTTTGTTAGGTTGGCAACTCCGTACGTATAGGTCGTGTTGTTCTTTTGTATTCTGCGTCCTTTGTAAATAAGATATGAATGATTAATTAATAAATACATTCTACTAAAGTTCGAGTCGTTTATGCTTGAAGAGAACTCAAAGGAAATGGAGTTCAAATCCATAGAGGAACTATATTTTTAATCAGTTCCTATCACATTCAATTTAAGGAATAAATTGCACTGCTGTAGACGCTACTTCTCGTGTTCATTTCTCTATTTACCTCATGTTTATAATGATTTCCGTTTGAGCCTACCGACTGGAAATTACTGCATGAAAAATAACGCTTATATCAGACACCTCGAATTAATCGTTTTTACACCATTTATCTTTCTACAGTAGAACAATTTATCCATTTAACGCAATATGGTAGAAACACTACTTCTGAATACAAATATAACTGACGTACACGTTTTAAAAAAGCAATGCCGTATTCTGCCGTTTCGTTTCATGAGTATATGGTTTATTCCAAGCCTCAACTATTTTGTGAATAGTATTAAAATTTTCATAGGTAGCTGCTGTTGATTTGCGTTACTTTGTTCGGAAAGGAACTAGAACAAAAGATTACAGATGTCATAATGTTAAATTCGGTGTACGCAAATACTACTAACAACTAGATAGAGACAGATATACGTTCACACGTTCACAAATATGGCGCCGAGCGTCACGCTTTCGTAATACACAGCACTGACTCGAGATTATCTTTGAGCTCACTGGCGGTGACTCAGCGGGATTTTCGCAGGATTTAATGCCATGTGCACTGGTTGCGCCATGGAGGGGGACGTGGTCAGCGCTCCACACTCCCTGCCGTTGCGTCGGTTTTCACGGCCAGAGCCGCTATTTCTCAATGAAGCAGTTCAATTGACCTCACCAGGGCTTAGTACACTTGGCATGACAACAGCGCTTGACAGACCCATCCAACTGGTAGCCAAGCCCGACAGTGCGTAACTTCGGCGATCTAATGGGAACCGGTGTAGCCACTGCGGCATGACGGTTGGTTCATAGCACACCACCAACGAGCATTAATAGGTATAATCCTGCCTTGTACCTCACATATAGGTAAGTATCAAAGAGTAAATCATTTTCCAGAGACATGTTTTCTCGATATATCAAAGATGTTGAATAGGAGGAGGGCATTGAAGTAAAGCTAGTTCCGGGTTCGGGATTCGAACCCAGGTAAACGCTTTAATAACTCAGACCCAGGGCTCGAAAATGTTCAAATGTTTGTAAATCTATGGGAGTCAACAGCTTGGTTATTAGTCCCTGGCTTCTACTTAAACTAAGGTAAACTAAACTAAGGACAACACAGACACCCAAGCCCGAGGGGGGAATCGTACCCCCGACGGCGAACGGCCGCACACACCGCAACACGGCGCTCCAGTACGCGCGACTAATCCGCCGCGGCCCCCAGGGTCCGTACGGATACCGCGACGGTACGGACTGTCTTAAATTACTTCATCCTCCACAACACAAACTTCAATTCTGTTCGAATCCCGGCTCAGGCACAAATTGCAGTTCAATATCTCTCTTTATATTCCTTTGACGTATCGGGACAAAATATGTCTTTGGAAATTGATTTATTACTTGTTAATTCTAGTCAACCACGCAGACCGTGCGCAAGATGGCACAACGGGGGACGGGGGGAGGGGGCATAAAACTAAAGAAAGAAAGGAAATAGAAGGTGTAGTTGAACCTAGGCAGGACAAAGAGATGGGCTGAGTAAGGGGGATGGTGGTATCTATATCTATTCAGACAGCCAGGCAGCTCTGAGATCTCAGGCAGCTCCTGCAACAAGGTCTAAAATTGTTGCAGAATGTCACAGGGTTCTGGTGGAGCTAGGGGAAAGCAATAGAGTAAACCCTGTTGTAGGTCCCTGGCCACTCGGGGATCAGTGGCAACGAACATGCCGACAGATTAGCCAGGATTGTGGCAGAGAATCCATTTATTGGACCGGAACAGGTAATGATGCCAAAGCCATGTTTTAAAAGAAGCTCTGCAATCGTGGGCCTGAACAGGAGAGAGATTAGATTCATAGTTGGATTGCTGACAGGCCATGGGAATTTCAAAAAACACCTACATACAGTGGGAATAACAGAAGAGGACCCTAAATGTAGGATATGTGATGATGGTGATGAAACTGCATCACATCTAATCTTCGAATGCATTGCATTGGAGAGTAAAAGGCACAGAACATTTGGGGCAACCAGACCCGAAAAATTGTGTCTATTAAAGAACTGGTAAAGGGACTCCTTGCGCTGTTCAAGGGCATTGGTTGGCTTTACTAGATATACAGGGAGCGATTCCGCACTATAAACTTTAGTTTCGGTGCGGGCAGTGGCGGGTTGGACCAAGACTGTATTTTGGCTTCCCTGAGAAAATCAAATCAAAGGGGAATGGTGAAAGAGGAGAGGAAGACATGCAGAGAGGAGGGCAGAGAAGATGGACTAACAAGAGTTTGGAATAAATAAATACCTCGTTAACGCTGAATTTTCAGCTTGTGTGTTATGTAACAGAGTGAAATGATGTAAATATGTATGTTGTCGAAAATGGCAACAATCGGCTGAGTCTTACGATAGCGACAGAGATTTTACCGTCGTGTGTGCAATCAGCCAGATAGCGGTAGAACGCTGCTTAAGGCATAGCGAGAAGGCGGGCGGCACAGTGCGTGTGATACCAAAAGGAAGCCGACGGCGTAGTGGCAGGCAGCGCGACAGGCAGTGGAGGGGGGGCGTCGCTGACGGTCGTAACGAGAGTAATGAGGAATGCGCCGTAACGGCGGTAATGAGCAGAGCGCCGCAGGCGGCAGTAAGCAGAGTGGCGGCGCCTTTGTTCAGACCACACCGCCGCCTCCGCCCAGCCATCGATCGCAGGCCCGACCACGCCCACCCACAATTAGCGGCCCGGCGTAAACAAACCGCGGATCAGCGGTCCAGAGCCAGACCCAGGTCAGGGACTGCGCGAGTCTGATGCTCGATCCCACTTGAATAGCCACGTAGTTCCGTGACAATCCGCTAGATGCCAGTGTAGTCGCTTGGCACACTACGAGCAACTGCATTCGATTGTTCTCGTGCTCGTTCGAGCCGGTTCGAACATGCCATGCTCGAAATGTCCGTCCGTCTAGTCTGGGAAAGGGGTAAATAAAAATACTCGAAGGCAGCGGTGCACAAAGGGAGGGGGGGAGTCATGAAGAAATCTGAGTCATTCAAATTTCTAGGGGGGGGTTGAAAAATTTGTACTTTTAGCCAGCCTGGAGAAGACTTCATAAAACAATTTACAAAGTGTGAAATAAAAGATATTTAATTTCAACATTAAATTTACTTGTGTGCAAAAATATTATATGTGATGTTTGACATGTGTGAGAGCTGCCACAGATGGACCAGACGAAAACTCAACGACAGCAGAATGAAGCAGGCAACACACACTCAAAACATTATAAATAATATGAAACAGCACAAAAAACTCACTTGAAGATGGGAATTATTTCTCGAAACGCGTCGTGCTAAACAAATAAAAAAATCGTGACTGGTGGCAGTATTGTTATTTATAAACAAACCCATTTATCTCACAGTCGCAGGCTTTCACAAAAAAATTCTATTGGATAAAATCAAAATGTGTATTTATTGTTTAACAATGTTTCTCATGTTTCTCAGTCGATTTTACAGACATTGAGCGGTAAACAATTCTCATTATTTTTCACACGATTTAGTGTGAAATATTAACAAAATAAAACCTTTATCCATTATGGATGTGGAACCTGCGACTCTGACTTACAGTAGGTTTCATAGATTGCGGCAAACAGTCGTCTTCTTTTTGATAGAGTTATTTATTTCACCATAATCGGTTTCGAGCTGCATAGCAGCTCATCATCAGATGATACACAAAAATATTTTAGTGTAATTGAGTTTTTTTATGAGGATTGCTGTGTATCTGTGGCAGGAGAAAGAACGAGATCAAGTGGTATGTTCACTCAATATTTATAAGTTCGTCTTCAAATTGTTACTTACAGTCAAAAGTTTCAGTATGAGTAAGTTATATCCGTATGTGTGTTACTTTTGGAGAACATTTGAAATATTAGCTTCTCAATAAACCATTTACCTTTCCGTAATTCCTAATAGTCTTACTAACACGACTCAATTTTTCTAGCACTTGCGGTTGATTATCATATCTTCCATTGGAAAAAAATTTATAGTGTGAAGCTTACTGATCGCTAATATTTTATGCTATACATTACTGTAAGTGGAATGTAGCTAAAACAACAAAAGCAAACTACAATCGTATCAATGCCTCATTCACGATTGAACGGAATTTGAATGGCAAGACATTGTGTCTAAAACTGGTATGGATTTTGCCGTCCAGCTTCAGAAACATCTAAATACACATGAATTTTATCATCATCTACCTGTTGTTGTTATGGTCTTCAGTCCGGAGACTGGTTTGATGCAGCTCTCCACCCTACTCTATCCTGAGCAAGCCTTTTCATCTCCTCATAAGAACGGCAACCCACATCCACTAGAATCTGCTTACTATACGCGTCTCTTGGCCTCCCTCTGCGATTTTTACCCCACACGCTTCCCTCCAATGCTAAATTTACGATTCCTCGATGTCTAAGAATGTGTCCTACCAAGCGATCCCTTCTTTTAGTTAGGGTATGCCAAAAATTCCTTTTCTCACCAATTCTGTTCAGTACCTCTTCATTAGTTATGTGATCTACCCACCTAATCTTCAGCATTCTTCTGTAGCACCACATTTCAAAAGTCTCTATTCTCTTCCTGTCTGCACTGCTTATCGTCCATGTTTCACTCCCATACAAGGCAACACTCCACACAAATGCCTTCAGAAAAGACTTCCTTACACTTAAATTAATATTCGATGTTAGCAAATTTCTCTTTTTCAAAAATGCTTTTCTTCCCATTGCCATTCTGCATTTTATATCCTCTGTACTGCGACCATCGCATGTTATTTTACTACCTAAGTAACAAAACTCATCTACCACCTTCATTGTTTCGTTACCTAATCTAATTCCTTCAGCATCGCCTGATTTTCTAAGACCGCTTTCCATTATTTTTGTTTTGCTCTTGTTAATGTTCATTTTGTACGCTCTCTTCAACACATTGTCCATTCCATTCAACTGCTCTTCCAGGTTGTTCGCTGTCTCTGACAGAATTACAATGTCATCAGCAAAACGCAATGTTTTTATTTCTTCCCCCTGAACTTTAATCCCTATTCCAAAATTTTCCTTGCTTTCCTTCATCGCCTGCTCAATGTACAAATTGAATAACATCGGAGAAAGGCTACAACCCTGTCTTACTCCCTTCCCAACTGATGCTTCCCTTTCATGCCCTTCGAGTCTAATAACTGCGGTCTGGCTTTTGTACAAGTTGTAGATAACTCTCCTTTCCCTGTATTTTACCCCTGCTGACTTCAGAATTTGAAAGAGTGTAGTCCAGTCAACATTGTCAAACGCTTTCTCCAAATCTACAAAGGCTAAAAATGTAGATTTGCCTTTCCTTAATCTAAGATAAGACGTAAGGTAAGTATTGCCTCCCGGGTTCCTACGTTCCTCCTGAATCCAAACTGATCTTCCCCAAGGTCAGCTTCTACCAGCTTTTCCATTCTCCTGTAGATAATTCGTGTTAATATTTTGCAACCATGACTTATCAAACTGATGGTTCTGTAATTTTCACACCTGTCTGCACCTGATTTCTTTGGAATGGGGATTATTACATTTTTCTTAAAGTCTGAGGGCATTTCGCCTGTCTCATATATCCTACACACCAGTTCAAATAGTTTTGTCATGGCTGGCTCTCCCAGAGACTTTAGTAGCTCTGAGGGTATATCATCTACTCCTGGGGCCTTGTTCCGGCCTAGGTCTTTCAAGGCTCTGTCAAATTCATCTCTGAGTATAGTATCCCTATTTCATCTTGATCTACTTCCTCTTCCCTTCCTACAACATCATCTCTAAGTTCATTTCCTTTGTAGAGCTGCTCTATGTACTCTTTCCACCTTTCAGCCTTTCCTTCTTTGCTGAGAACTGGTTTCCCATCTGAGTTCTTGATATTTGTAGAATTGCTTTTCTTGTCCCCAAATGTCTCTCTGATTTTCCTGTAGGCGGTATCCGCTTTTTCCCTAACAGCTTATATTCTCCGTGACGTTGTTCTGGCTTTCTAAATGCCTGTAACATCGATCATGACACGTTAAATATTGTAGTGTACTTCAGTGAATACATCATTTTATTTGCGGCTGGTCGAACTGCGCTTGGCATATTTGTTCCATTTATTCCTCTCACCCTGCGGGTTATATTGCATAAATGCATGTGAATGCATATCTGCAGAAGTTTCCTGATGTTTGAAATTGAATTTATTTTTCCTAAAATAGCATGCAACAGTTCACTAGTGGGGAAGTTTTTATTGACACGTAACGTGTTTAAATGTAATTCTATGGGACCAAACTACGTTCGTCATCAGTTCCTAGTCTTACAAACTACTTAAACTAAGTTATACTAACCTAAGGACAACACACACATTCATGCCCGAGGGAGGATTCGAACCTCCGACACAGGCGGGCGCGCGATCCGTAACGTGGCGCTCCAGACCGCTCCGCTACTCCCGCGCGGCAAGTAACGTGATCTCTGAAATTTTCAACTTCTCTCATTTTTAATTTTAAACTTCAAAGTTCTTTTATGCCCGGAATATTTCTAATTGGCAATCTGTGAGTACGACTTAAAGCACTGTTCCGTGTAGCGTGACACTTTCATCTAAATCGAAGAAGTCTATCTGCTAGATCGTAACACTGCTAACTAAGTACCCACGCTGACTGCTAAGTACCTACACTTGATGAACACGCTGAAATCCGGATGAAAATCAGGCACATTTTCACACAGGCCGTATACGCGTCCATTTTATTATGCTTTGGCCAATCAGATTTGGCGCACGTGACTGAGATGCTAATGCTCGGCGTCTTGTAGAAACCCGTGTCGCCTACTGTTTGCGTTTCCTTGGCCACATCGATCTGGTGTAGAAATGTTTGGTTGCCTCACGATACGCGATACTGCGCTGTTGACGGACAACGTTTAAACCATTGTCATATGTTCAAATATTTGTGAATCCAAGGGACCAAACTACTAGGATCATCGGTTCCTAGACTTACATACTACTTAAACTAACTTACGCTAAGGACAACACACACACACACACACATACACACACACACACACACACACACATGCCCGAGGGAAGGAATCGAACCTTCGGCGTGGCGAAATGATTAGCAGTGCAGGTGCCATTATACGATCAAAATCAACATAGTTTTTCCAGGTGTTCTAATTCTTTTCCCGGCAATGTAGTTACAAGTAATGATTTTAATTTCGTTACCAGCCATATGTATTTTTTTTTACTACCATGCAATGGGGCCGACTTCGTGGGTGTTCCAGGAAAATTGAGATGGAAAATAAAATTATATATGAGTGCATGTTTTCGCGGCGATATCTGTTAGTGAAATCTTCTCGGGTTACAAGCCCACGAGCTTTCGACAGAGAACTCCTCTGCCATTGTCGAGTGGATGACTGTCATTTCACGGCCGCTGCCGTGCTTATATAGCCGCGCCGCCGCCAGTGACGTCACTGGTGCCCAGTTCCTCGACCATATATGGCAATGATTTGATCGCGCCCGCTTCAACTCCGCAATTACGGGATCCCAAGCCGTAGTGAGCTGCAAGCAAGGGTGTTTTCAGAAATTTTTATCTGTACTTCCTCGTTTATTACGCTGTCCCAGAAGCTGTTGGTCCGTTTAATAATAATAGATGTCTCGTCTAAAGTAACTCGGTGTCCGTTTTCCAAAGCATGTTCAAGTCATCCACTTGACAATGGCAGAGGAGTTCTCTGTCGAAAGCTCGTGGGCAGTACACCACATGCCGCGGCTTGTAAGCCGAGAAGATTTTGAAAATAAAATTCTACAAATTTTAAAAAAATCGGAAAAAAATCAAAGTTGTTCTTTATGACCCAATAGGCAATTTATAGCGAGGAAACGACCAGTTTTGTACGCGATCCCCAAGCGAGGAGTAACGAGTGTCTTGTGTTTTACCCACTACGCTAGCATTATTCATCCTGAACCAAGTCGGCCCTTTTGCCTTTTCAGATGTTCGTATAGAATATATTGAAAACAATTTTTCATATTTATCACCATTAAATTTTGTTCTTTTAGGAACTTAGCGTGAAGAATCTGATACGTTTTTAATTCATCTTTGTTATTTTCCTTGTTATTAACTTGGCGCTGACGTCCTTCCAGCAGGACGAGGATGGCAGAATACGTTTTTATTCTTCTCTGTAAAAATTCGTGTACAGTGTCATATTTTATTTCTTTGAATCGCCTGCTCCCATTGCAGATCTATTGTTGATTGTAAAGTGGTTGGAGACTGCTGCAAAGTTGAGGTTCACACAGGAGATACTGAAGACTTCCTCGTAGTTTTTATATTTCTTGAACTTTCTTCAATTTCTGAGACATTTATATGTATATATTTCATCTCAAATGTTGTTTCAATAATAATGATTCATCAGATTAAAATGATAGAACATTCTTTTTGACGTCATTCCAGAAAGAAGGGCAGTATTGCAAAACTAATGGCGTGATTGAGAAAAAATGACTTATAACGATCTTGTGCAGTCATGTGAAAGTAATTAATAGCTTCTGAGAAAAAAATTAAACCAAAATTAATTCCGCGCTATCTGAGTTAAAATTTTAGTCATTTGAAATTTTTAATGCTTTAATGCAATATTCCTCTCAAAAAAGCGAAGGATTACATTAATACTGTCCGAGATTTTGTGAAGTTATCTCGAATAGATGAAAGTTTCGATTGAGTATACAGCTCTTGCTTGGTATTGACCAAAAATTTGATTTCAGACTTCAAAATTTCAAAATATTTGTAAAATTACTTTAAACCTTGTTGACGGAGTTCTACGATATGCTTTTGTCAAAAAAAATATGTTAGATGTGTTAAAGTGAAAAATTATTTCATTGGTAGTGTAGAAGACTTAGTGCGTTTCTTATATTAAAATATACACTTCAGCCAATTACATTGCTTTATTGCAGTGTCCTACTGCAGGCATGCTTTCCTTTCCTTCCTTCCTCCTTCTTACTGTCTATCTATAAAATGCCAGACAGTAGTCATTTCATTTTATTCAAGAACTGCTCATTCAAAAGTGCATGAACATGATTTTCAGGGGGCTTAGTTTCGAACATTTGTGAACCTTGATATAGAGCACCCACACTGATTTTCAAGTCAGCGCCTCTGCCACCACGTGTATGGGACAAATAAACTGATATGTGTTTACTTCCATCTGCTGGTCGGAATTCAAGGTATCAGACTCGGCATCATGTCTCGGACACACGTGTCAGCCACAACAGCAGAGCGGCGAGCCCGCCGAAGCGGCAGCTCTCTGTCCTATTCTCCCCCTGTCGCCTATACCGAGCACAGTGCAATGTCCTTCCGATTTGATTAATACTTTGTGACGATAAAACTGTGTATGTAATGAAAAACTATTTCAAATGCGCCACTTGTGTAAACGGGAGACGCCACCAAAGACATTTATGTTCATTAACACGCAACGACTATAATGTAATTATAATGAAAAATGTTAATATATCTGTTATAATTAGCATATTAATGTATGTTGCACAAGAAATTGTTTTCTTCGTTCTTGTTCTTTTTGTCTGAAGTTGCTGTAGTAGGACGTATGAGAGAAAATATAATTTTACATCAGACATTAGAATTTTTTAAATATTTATGGAATCACTTCTAAAAAAGGTGTGTAACATAAAAAAGATAAAATATAGATATTAAAAAAATACGGTTGTTAATCTCAATTAGTGATGGAACGCTTTAACCTATTTTCAAGAGGTTTCTTTTAGAAACAACGTTAGCAGTTGTCGCAGCGAGCATCCATCCACCTGGATTGCAGCATCCTGCCTCTATTACGCAGCAGAAAAAACAAATACAGTAATTCATATAAATCAGGGTCGGTTGGTAACCAAACCATTAATGATTTACTAATTTTATTTCAGCTCATCTGGACGTGACAAGAAATTTATTTACTTTTTATAAAAAATAGTGGTAAAGACAATTTTACGACAAAGGTATGGTATGAAGAAATTAAGTCTGACGTGTTGTAAAACCTTAACAGTGACCTATAATTCAGAATAGATGGGAAGGATGAAATACTTATCTCATTTAATAATTTTCTGAATAGGCAGATTTGAGAAAGCAATTACAGTAAATCAGTTTTCATATTAGGGGGCTTTCATTTAATTTTCATTGTGGTTTGTAGATATCAAACCGTGGACAGTGAAATAAAATTTTTAAGGATATTATACAAAAATACCTTACGTTCGTTACAGGTGTCTGGTTCCACATAGCATTTCAAATAACTACTAACAACTTCAATGGAAAGATGTTTTACCACTAGTTCTGTGGAACTGTATTGTAAAAATACTCGTACAACTCAGAGACTTCAGTAAAATTTAACCCATACTGAGCTAGCCGAGAATCAAAAGGAATAAAATAAAATACAGAATAACCTATTTAAACCAAATAATCATCAAATATTAGCCATTAACGAGTATTTCTACACCGTCTAGGGACAGGCCTCATTGCCGGCCGCGGTGGCCGAGGGGACTGCGGCGCTTCAGTCACGGTCTGCACGGCCACTACGGTCGAGGGTTCGAATCCCCCCTCGGGCATGGATATTTGTGACGTCCTAGTTCGTAAGTAGTTCATACGTAGTTTGTAAGTCTTTTTTTTTTTTGACAGGTCTCATTCAAAGCCACCTAGAGACAAGGCCCCACAACAGCCTGTGTCACGTCACACCGAGTAGGCCGCGGCCGCCAGCCAACACCACCTAGAAGACCACCTAGAAGACAAGGCCTTACAACAGGCCGTGCCTACGTCACACTTAGAGGCCCCGGCCGCCACCTCACTGGCTGTTGGCTGGGGCACGCCCACCGCCACGCAGCGGCCGGCCAGTCAGACGGCGGCCGCGGCCTCTAAGTGTGACGTAGGCACGGCCTGTTGTAAGGCCTTGCTTTCTAGGTGTTGTTGTGCCAGCTGACTGGCTGGCCGCTGCTCAGCTAGAGACCGTGGCCTACTCGGTGTGACGTCACACAGGCTGTTGTGGGGCCTTGTCTCTAGGTGGTGTTGCCTCGGCGCAGTCGTATCAAGTCACACCGAGTAGGCCACGATCGCTAGCTGAATGAATGTCCGCTGTGAGACAGTGGGCTGTGCCCAAGCGGCCAGCCAGTCATCTAGCGATCGTGGCCTACTCGCTGTAAAGTGACACGCACTGCGCTGAGGCCTTTTTACCACAGCCTGCCCTCTCCGAGCATCCAGACTCAAACCAGACAAGTCTGAGAGCGGCACACTCGAGCGCAAGAATAACTCCCAATGTGCAGACCCCCAGCCCAGGGGGGGGGGGGGGGTGATGGTGGGGCTCTAGCACCCGTCTTCTGACAGCACGCCAACGGCGAAGCTCGACTGCGTTTCGAACCCGCGACCCTGCGGATTCCAGTCGAGCACTTTACCCCAAGACCATCGAGAACGACGTTCCAGTATATAGGAACTTACAGAATGGAATGTATTGGGGAAGAAATTAATAATACCTTTCTTATATACGTGCAATTATTTACATGTTTAATATTAGGGACTTGCTCTAAGGCGTACCACCTACATTTTTTGAAGGGCTAGAGCACTGTATTTACAATATTTATTTTAAGAGTACCTAGCTGTTATTTTCTACAGTCATAGTGCACATGTTTCTCGAAACGTGCTGGTAATATATTTCACCTCAAAAATTTGGTAAACTAAACACTTGAATGTTGCATTTAGCGCTCATGCTAACACAACAAGCTGCAGTTTGTTGTCAGTAAGCAGTTATGGCAAATTTCTCGTGGCGCTTAAAATAATCTAGAAACAGGAACTGATTACAGTTTGTACATAGATTCAGTAACTGTCTTGTAGGTACATATTTAAACTGAACATTATGTTTGTGAGATAACTCAAAGGAGGACATGGTGTAACGAATGGCGCATAGTTCAGCACCACAATGGCCGCCCTTCAAATTGCCCACTGTCCACAGTAGAACTCGTAAGGAATTACCGGGCCTTGCTCTAGGCATTCTTGATGTTTCAGTTTGGATTTGCAGCAGTGGTCCTTCTGCATGTTTCATTTTGTATTTACAGCAGTGTATAGGTATTCTATGGGAGAACTTTCTAGCTGTGGTAGTCTAGTCTACACTAGGTAGCGACACTCGTTGCGTGACATGAGTTGCACGCAACTGGTTTCGTGTATGTCTGTCGACACGCCACCGAAACTATACAGTTTCGTTGTGTTGTGAGTGCCCTAGTCGTCGTAAAATAATAATTTTGGCAGCTGTACGAGTTGTGGCGGAGCAGTTGCTTGCCTGTCTGAAATCGCGGCATAAGACTAAACAAAATAAGAATAAGGAATATGTTTGGATTCGTGACTGGATTAAAAAACGACATCAGCTCGGTTGCTCAGCAACGTTACTGAAAGAAATTGTCGTTGAAGACCCTAGAAGTTATTGTAATCATCTTAGAATGTCATCAGAGCAGTTTACATTTCATATAAACAGAATCAGTAATGCAATACGGAAACAAGGTACTATTATGCATGAAGCATTGTCACCAGAACTGAAATTACATTACGTTTCTCGCCAAATAGGGATTCATATTCGTCTGCATCGTGTTACAAAAAACCACAATTGGTTAACTAGGAGAATGTGGGCTGTGTAGTTTACCAGCTAGGAATATGGAGAAATACAAATACTACTAGATTAATTGATGTAACGCTGCATGCTGGCAACGACAATTATTCAAAGCAGGCTACATTAAGAACAGAATAATTAGCTAACCACTTTCTTGCAGAGAGGTCTGTATCATGGAAATATCAGCATGTTTAAAAGTATTTACAAAAAATATGTGAATTTAAAACTCTATCACATTTTAAATAAATATTTACAAAGAATTGTGAATGTAAAAACTATCACGTTTTAAACAAATATTCTAAAATGAAAAAATTCAGCTTAACCGGTTTGTGTAGCCTTTTCTTATGTGTACATTAAGAAAAAAGAAAAAGAAAAAAAGTCTGTCAGTTCGAACCACGGATCCTGGTCTTGTAAACTTGCGCTGATCCAGACCCAGATGTTTTACTAGATTGCATTCTGCATAGTTCGTTTGTAAAGGTATTTCGATTTATAAGTATTTTAGTCAGCAAATAACTTATTGCTAACCCATCAATATTTAATTAAAAAGTGATTGCTTCGAGAGCTACAATACACCGCTGCTTATTCCAGAAATTTTCATCATTAAAATACCATAAGCACCTATGCATCGCATATATATCCAAAAGCCTCACTTAATGTTGTAGTTTGCTGTGTTTGGGTTATCACCTAACCTAAAAACTCGCGCAAACAGTTTCGCCAAAGTTGGAACGTGCCGAAACTGTGTAGTTTCTCCAACGAGTTGCGCGAACGCCTGTCGCGCATGCGCACTGGCCAGTAGCGCAGTTTCGTGAAACTTAGTATCGTCGTGTAAGCTACCCTTAAGACACGCGATGTTCAGATGAAACAACACAAACGAAACTGTGTCCGTGCAGATGAGAGACTGCAGGCGGCGTGAAAGCGTACGCCGGGCGCTAGCTGAGCGGTGGACGCAGCTGACGACTTGAGAGCAACCTGAGCCTGGCGGCGCGGCTTTGAAGCGGGTGCGTCTGCTGGCTTTTTACGTCCTGTCTCCTGGAAGGCAGAGAGCGGCACTTCTGCGGCCTCCAATCCCACGTAGCAGGGGCGGCAAAGAGGCACGACGAGATGTCTCTGCCGTTCTAAAATACACGCAAACCGACCACAGGTGTAGTAATTTGGCAGGTGGCAGCGGAGTGATGCCAAACTGTCTTCTCCCACATCAGAAAACTTCACAAGCCGCTAAAAAGGGCGTAGGTTGCAGTGTGATGCAGTAAGGATGATGTAGCATCTGAGAAAAAAGGGTAGGAAAAGAAATTCATCCCAGGTGAGATTTTACCTACTTCATGTGGAAGATTCTTAGCAGCAAAATAATTGGTGGAGAAAATTTAACTTTTTGTGGATTGATATGCGATATTATTCTGCGCAAAATCACTACGGTTTTCTTTAGGACTCGGTGGTGGAACGAACGACGCTTGCTTGGCTTCGCTCTCAACTTGGGTGGAGACTGATAGAATCTACCAAATAGAGAGAAGTCCAAGATTCCAAAGGCTTCCATAAAAATTCCAGACCAAGGACCTTCCTTTTTAAAGCCCTTTTAAGATAAGAAAGTACTCCTCGTAAGTAAACTCAAGAACATCTCTTTTGGCGGTTTCCGGGGAAAATCGGTTTGGATTATATTCGGTGATTCATGTGCATCTTTCGTGGCATCAGTAGGCACCAGGGGTGCTTGACTCAGCGGATGAAAGTCCGCTTGCTGATTGGTCGACCCGTCTTCGATCAGCAACGCGGGACTTTTTCTGTTGCTATTTGACGATTCAATCTTCTGCGATTTTGTCGGTTACTCTGTGGACTGGAAAACTATTAATTCTCATTATTTACTTTTGACTGATTTTGACTACAAATTCATTTTACTCTCGTTTTAAGTACGTCTGTGACGTATATTTCTACCGACAAGTGAAAGTTTTTAATGGAGTGCTCTCTGCATTGAGGCGGTATGCTATGATGCACGAGGCCGTTCCCCGTCGGGGGTTCGAATCCCCCCCCCGTCGGCCATGGATGTTTGTGCCGTCTTTAGTATAAGTTAGTTCATGAATAGTTTGTAAGTTTCGGGGCTGATGACCCAGCAGTTAAGTCCCTTAAGCTTAACAAACATTTGAACAATTTTGAAGTTCTCTCTCTTTGAATAAAAGACCTGAGGAAAATAGCCTCGCGCAAAGATTCAATTTCAAATATTTGTAAATCCACAGTGGTCATCAAAGGAAGGGAAGGAAGGAAGCTTGGAGTTCCCGCGACAGCGTGGTCATTAGAGACGGAACTTACGCTCGGAATGTTTGGGTAAGGATCTGGAAGGATGTGGAAAGGATGTGGAAGAAAATCGGCCGTGCCCTTTGAAAGAAACCATCCCGGCATTTGCCTGAAGTGATTTAGGGAAATCACAGAAAACCTAAATCTGGATGGCAGGAGGTGGATTTGAACCACCATCCTTCCGAATGCGAGTCCTGTGTGTTACCACTCCGCCACCTGGCTCGGTACTGGTCGTTAGTCCCTAGGCTTACAAATTACAAAGTGCTTAAACTAACCTAACGACAACATACACATCCATAGTTTAGGGAGGACTCGTACCTCCGGCGGGCGCAGCCTTGCAGTCCCTAACAAGTCGCCAGAAGCGCTCGACTATTCCCAGATAAGTTCATTGATTATCAATATTTCAAAATATACGAATTCGAAATCATCAATCATCTCGACTGTTACAGGCACTGATATATATTCAATGGCGAAGCTGAAAATTTGTGCTGAACTGTATTCGAACCCTCATTTCCCGCCTCGGGACCGCATCAACTTAACCGTTCATTTTTTAACTAGCTGCAAGTAACCGGCTTTGCCAGGGTTTAAAATAAGGTTTTCTGTAGAAACGTTTGAAACAGTTTATTTGCATGTAATAAAAGGGTACAATTATGTTAAATCAATGTGATAAACAACATTTTTGGCAGTTCCATTTGGAGTATGTACAAAAAGATTTTCGTCTTTCACTCTGGAGCAGGCCACATACAACTGTCCATGAGAGAAGCGTGGTGTCTGCAAGTCAACAACAAATGCGTCTTATACTGTATGTATAGAGATTACAATCGAAGTCTGTAAGTAAAGTACTCTCCCCCATGCACCGAACGAAATTTTATGTAGACAGTAACCTTCATCTTGTTTTCAAGATCAAGTGTAATAAATTTCATCAAGATCGGAGCAAAACTGTGGATTTTGGCGTAATCCATTAGTGCCCTTCGCTATGCACTGAAAGAAATTTTATGTAGACAGCGCCCTTCCTCTTGTTTTGAAGGTCAATTGTGCAAAATTTCATCAAGACCAGTACGAAGATATACATTTACACGGACTCATTGACAAACGCACTTTCACTTTTTCTCAAATTTTCCGGTTGGTTTTCCAAAAACAGGAACGAAACCTGTTTAAGAACCTTCCCCATGTAATTTTGTGTACGTGTACTAAAAAAATAGAAATGAGCGTATGGCTTTTCTTGGCCGGGAGATCCCTTGCGGGGTTGTTCGGGCGCCTTAGTGTAAGTCTTTTTAGTTGACGCCGCGTGGGCGACTTACGTGCTAATGATGATTAGTACAACACACAACACCCATTCCCTTGCCTGGAATCGAACCAGGGCCTCCTGAGTGGTAGTCAGCGACACTGGCACTGAGCTACATTTCACGTTTTTTGGTTGTCTGGATCTTGAGTTATAAGAGAACAGACAGACAGACAGACAGACAACAAATGCGTCTTATAAGTATAGAGATTGTTATATTATTAGTATTATTATTTATCTCTGGAAGATAGGTCATTTGCAGACGTAGATTCTTGCTTTTTCTATGTTGACGAGTAATTAAGCTGTCCATACAGGCTTACCATCCTGTCCAAATTCTCAACTTATCGCTCACTACGATTTCAGTACCCTCTACCCATTTCTTCGTCTTGCTCGCAGCTTTATCTGCATTCCCATAATGGATCGTGGATATTCGTACATCCGCACAAAAAGTTGCACTTGCCTGTTGGGGGCACAGATACGATTACGGATATGCTAACAGACACCATATTTGTAACTTCGAAACTGAGCAAGGCGGAGCAGTGGTAACCCACTGGACTCGCATTCGAATGGACGGCGTTGAAACATGCCTACGGCTATCCCGATTAAGTTTTCCGTGACTTCCTGAATCACTCGAGGCGATTGCGCGAATGGTTGGTTCCTTTGGAACAGCAAGATCGATTTCCTTCACCAGCCCAAGAAAAACTCATTCCCGGCGTGAATTTCATATCTAATGACCAGAATGTACTGTGCAAGGGGCGTTCAAAAAGTTTTGCAAAGTCGACTCTACTTTTTTATTTATTTATACATATTTTTAAAAAATTTTATTCCCTTCAGGAGCAGAATGAATTTTTTGTGGATATACTTGGAACATTTAGATTTAAGTTGTTATATAAAAGTATTTTCTTTTATTTACAGGTGAGCCACAATGGACCATGAAGCAGACGTAAGGTTGTGACAACGGTCGGTGGTGGAGTTCCTCTTCAAGACCGACGATGACTCTGCCACATCGATGCACTGGAAGTTGTTCCCTGCTTATGGGGAGGACACAGTGGATCGCAGCAGTATCCAGCTGTGGTTGCAGAGGATTAATGGAGGTGATTTCTCTCTGCTGGACAATCCAGATGCGGTAGACCATCGACGGCAGTGAGTGATGTGAATAAGGAGTGCATTGATCAAATCATCAAAATGACAGATGTGTGACGACAGACAGCCTGCTGAAATGACTCGTTTGTCATTATGTAGTGTCGTATCACTGGTACAGTCACTAGGGTACAGAAAAATCTGTGTACGTTGGGTGCCTAGATTACTGACAAGAGAAATGAAAACGATGAGGGTAAATGTGTGCGAGGCTCTCATCAAGACATATACTAAAGAGAGGTAACAGTGTTTTGACGGCGTCATTACCCAGGTTGAAACACGGTTGCATTTGTCCGAACCTGAGAGCAAAACACAATCCATGGACTGACGTCATTTGGGTTCCCCTCGGAAGAAGAAACCAAGACTTTCATGAACAGCAGGCCGAAAGGTGATGGTCTCCTTCTTCTGGGTCAGCGTGGTGTCATTTTCATTATTTGCAACCTGGCACCACCGTTAACCGGGCCCATTACTGTTTGTCATAGGACAAGCTGCGACGTGTCATCAAGACCCACAGACCACAGCTCCAGTGTCAGCTTATCAGACTACCCCATGACAATGCCAAACCCCATACAGCCCTAATGACGCAGGAGAAAATCAGGAAATTGGGTTGGAAAATTGCTCCTCCTCCTCACTACAGTTCGGACTTAGCTCCGTCTGACTTTCATCTCTTTGATCGTCTGAAAGTCCATCTGCGCGGTAATACATTTGGTAGAGAGAAAGACCTTATTTCCTGTGTCAAGCGATGGTGTGAAAACAATCCCCAGAATTTTACCAAAGTGTATTTACATCATGGAAAGAACGTTAGGCAATATGCATCACAGCCGATGAAGGCTACATTGAGTAGGCTCAATGTATAGCTAAATGTTTCAAGTATGTTCACAAAAAAAAAAAAAAAAAAAAAAAAAAAAAAAAAAAAAAAAGAGTAATTCTCCTACTACAAAAAAAATTAAAAAATTTGAAGACAACTGTGCAAATTTTTTTTAACGCCGTTTGTATTTTCCTTCCTTTTATAATTTCAAAATATGTCCAGATGGTCTTGGTTTGCCACCAGTTTGAGAGAACAGGGGCCTGCTGTTTTGAATGCCATCAGTGTCTGCCTTCGCCGCGAGACAGTTGGCACGCAGACAGGTGCGTCAGGTAGTCGATGGAGTGGTCGCTCTCGTCGAAAGTTCGAGTCTTCCCTCGGACATGGGTGTTTGTTTTGTCCTTAAGACAAGTTAGTTTAAGCAGTTTATAAATCAGGGGACCGATGACCTCAAAATTTTTTCCCCTAGTTTACAAACATTCGATGTACGTTTTCCTGTGACATTCGTAAAACCATGTATCCAGTGAAAGGAGACTGCATTTATAAAATGTGCATGGTGTAAACGCAATTTATGTTTCGCGTGCTTCTACGACAATGAGTTTTGCGACTTTGCTCATATGCCAGCAGTGGTTTCGTATTACACCGATAGACATGAACTATATTGTCGGAAGTAAAGAAAGTGTACACCCTCTTAAAGTTTTCCAATTAACTCATGATTAACTGTTGAAACGTATGAAGTACATGAAATGATTGTATTTACACATCAAGAGCACCACGGTACGTACGTAGCAGGCGTCGATCTATGGTGAAACACCCGTAATAATACGTGGTGTAGCCTACACAGGCGGAAATGCAGTCGCTGATTCTCGCATCGATATATATGGCAAATACTGTCATGGAAACGTTATTTCTCGCCTGTGATGCTCTCCCGTCTGTTTTAGCTGATGAGGCGAATGTGGCTGTAGTCGCTGAGGAACTTTTATCAGGCCCCGCGACTCTTTACAGGCTGCAGATCTAAAGAAATGTACGCCCGAATCTTGATCTAACGATAAGTAATTTAAATAATATTAAAATAGTAATAATAATAATAAAATAAACGGTTAAGTTGATGCAGGCCCGAAGCGGAAAATGGGGGTTCGACTACCGTTGAGCAGAAATTTTCAGCTACGCCATTGAATTTATTGTTGTTATTGCTTTGAGGGGACTAAATATCTAGGTCATCAGTCCCCTCCTTGAATTTTTTTTGCCGTGTACATTACATTATCAAGCAGCACACCTCTAGATATGCAGCAGAAGTAAAAGGCCAGTCGTTAATTAAGGTTGACACGTAACTAAGCAAAGGAATATCTATAAAACAGCGATAATAAACATATGCAAACATAGAAAACTGATATACAATGACGAGGAATAAACTTGCCGCGCGACACACGAAACTAGAGCTGGGTTTGAACATGACTCGAACTGTTCGAACAATTTACGTCACAATTTTGGAAATCTCGGGATATGTTCGAACATTCGATGACGACGGTATCTAGCAATGTTAGGAGGTACTATCTCTACGTACACAGCAGTTCATGCACTGTTTATTCCGTGGTCACAATTGCTGTTTATTTTTATATGTCTTATTTCCGTTATTGGGTATTAAATTTCTAATGTTTTTCATATTTCATCTCTTTAATCTTGTTTTCAAGACGATTTAAAGGTGGTAACATTTTTTATCTGTTACTGTACCGTATGAACAGAGAATGGAATGGTCATTTGCAACCTGTATCTTGTAATCACATTGTTGTAATTTCTACTTAGGAAGAATTCACAGTCATGTAACATTCTTCCAGAAACTACCTTTTTCGCCTTTTAGCGTTAGCTTTGCAGTAATTTGACGCTGTAGTTCAGTTATAATAGCAGACATTTGATCAGTGGATCATATCTTGTAGAGATATTAGACAGGTCACGTATGTACTGTTTTAAACAAAATATATAGTTTTTCATAGTGATGCCTTTATTTTCTTTTACACGTACTTGTACTTCCTATGAAAATAGTTCTGAGGAAAGACTTCAAATTTTTCCGCATACAGTATCGTTTGGAGGTACGCAGCGGGAGACATTTGTCATCTGATTGTTCGAACAGTTCGATACTGTATCGAGTTCTCCGCTGTAACGGGAAATCCGGAGCATGTTCGAACGCTAGTATCGTTTGCCCAGCCCTACACGAAACACGGCGCTCCGGGAACTACACTGGTGCGCATCTAAAATTTAACACTCGCGCTCACTGAAGCACACACACACAAAGTGGCGTATACAGGGTGAATCGCCTAACACTTGCAAAACTTTTGCATACCAAAACAGACACACCATAAGAAGCAAAATCGTCACACACACATAAGAAAACATTCTAAATTTCTAAATCCTGGTATATACAAAATCAGTTGCAACTCCTGTAACAAATGTTATGTACGCCAAGCTGGACGTAATTTCAGCGTTCGTTATAACGAACACACTAGGGAGAGTGAGAAAAGCTCATCTACTTTTTACCAGCACTTGCAATCGGAAAATCACTCGGTAGACACTATGGAAAAAGCTCTCCAAATTTTACATATAATACAGAAGGGATATGAAATGAATATTCTGGAGTAAATTGAAGTATGTATCCACCCAACTATCGAAGCGATAATTTATTAAACGATCAAACCGATTTTAAACACAAAAATTACATCGATAATTTTATTGATAATTTAACGCTGGACAAAGGATAATGGAGCTTACATAGATCAGAGATCGTACTATAATGCTAGAGTCAACCAAAGACGAAATAAAGACAACCATGTCAAATATAAATGCATAATCCTTAATGTCCTCATAAAATTTCTAATAAAATCTTTAACCAAACTCGCTAATAATAACATACACAGAAATAATAAACAAAATTATGCCATATCTGTTAATTCCTATATTTTCTCTTTGAGAGCAAAATTTGTAAACATAAAGGATTCTGAGGCATTGACAGATGCTGATTATAATTCGTAAATGAAACACTTCCAAGTTATTTTTACAATCTGTTTATTGGCTAATAATACGAGTCCTTGACTACCTATCAATTGTGTGAAAACTGCACATGAATCGCACTTTCCGTTTCCGCAATATTTGCGGTGCAAATGTTAGGTGATTCACCCTGTATAAGGCAGGGGCCAAGGGGGCCTGGGGCCCTCCCGAATTACAGAATACAAGGAAAGCAAGAAATAAGTACAGTGTCCGAATTATTTTAATGAATGATCCATGAAGGCATCGCTTTGATAGTCATACTTACGTGTATTGACGACGGGAGTGGGGTGTTAGTGGTTTAAGGTTTGTGCCTGTTTTTTATATTGTTTTTTAACGGCTATGATTTTCATGATTTAATGTCAACAGTGATATAGCTTGAACTCAGTAAAGTAAATCGGGCTTCAGCGCAAATTACCCTCATTGTGAGCAATAAAACATAAGAAATAGCATGGGGTATCTACTTAAAATTACTGTACATTAATCATGGCCCCTCCCAACAATATATGCTACACGCCTGGCCATTAAAATTGCTACACTTCGAAGATGACGTGCTATAGACGCGACATTTAACCGACAGGAAGAAGATGCTGTGATATGCAAATGATTAGTTTTTCAGAGCATTGCCACAAGATTGGCGCCGGTGGCGACACCTACGACGTGCTAACACGAGGAAAGTTTAACAAACCGATTTCTCATACACAAACAGCAGTTGACCGGCGTTGCCTGGTGAAACGTGAGGAGGATAAATGCGTACCATCAAGTTTCCGTCTTTGATTAAGGTCGGATTGTAGCCTATTGCGGTTTATCGTATCGCGACATTGCTGCTCGCGTTGGTCGCGATCCAACGACTGTTTGCAGAAAATGGAATCGGTTGGTTCAGGAGGGCAATACGGAACGCCGTGTTGGATCCCAACGGCCACGTATCAATAGCAGTCGAGATGACAGGCATCTTATCCGCATGGCTGTAACGGATCGTGTAGCCACGTTCCATCCCTGAGTCAACAGATGGGGACGTTTGCAAGACAACAACCATCTGCAAGAACAGTTCGACGACGTTTGCAGCAGCATGGACTATCAGCTCGGAGACCATGGCTGCGGTTACCCTTGACGCTGCATCACAGACAGGAGCGCCTGCGATGCTGTACGCAACGACGAACCTGGGTGCACGAATGGCAAAACGTAATTTTTTGGATGAATCCAGGTTCTGTTTACAGCATCATGATGGTCGTATCCATGTTTGGCGACATCGCAGTGAACGCACATTGAAAGCGTGTATTCGTCATCGTCATACTGCCCTATCACCCGGCGTGATGGTATGGGGTGCCGCCGGCCGCGGTGGCCGAGGGGACTGAGGCGCTCCAGTCACGGTCTGCACGGCCACTACGGTCGGGGGTTCGAATCCCCCCTCGGGCATGGATATTTGTGCCGTCCTTAGTATAAGGTAGTTGATAAGTAGTTTGTAAGTTTAGGGACTGATGACCCCGTAGTTAAGTCCCATAAGCTTAACAAACATTTGGACTTTTTTTTTTTTTTTTTTTTGGGGGGGGGGGGTGCCGTTGGTTACACGTCTCGGTCACCTCTTGTTCGCATCGACGGCACTTTGAACAGTAATTTTTTGGATGAATCCAGGTTCTGTTTACAGCATCATGATGGTCGTATCCATGTTTGGCGACATCGCAGTGAACGCACATTGAAAGCGTGTATTCGTCATCGTCATACTGCCCTATCACCCGGCGTGATGGTATGGGGTGCCGCCGGCCGCGGTGGCCGAGGGGACTGAGGCGCTCCAGTCACGGTCTGCACGGCCACTACGGTCGGGGGTTCGAATCCCCCCTCGGGCATGGATATTTGTGCCGTCCTTAGTATAAGGTAGTTGATAAGTAGTTTGTAAGTTTAGGGACTGATGACCCCGTAGTTAAGTCCCATAAGCTTAACAAACATTTGGACTTTTTTTTTTTTTTTTTTTTGGGGGAGGGGGTGCCGTTGGTTACACGTCTCGGTCACCTCTTGTTCGCATCGACGGCACTTTGAACAGTGGCCGTTACATTTAGGATGTGTTACGACCCGTGACTCTACCCTTCATTCCATTCCTGCGAAACTCTACATTTCAGCAGGATAATGCACGACCGCATGTTGCAGGTCCTGTACGGGCCTTTCTGGATACGGAAAATGTTCGACTTCTGCCCTGGCCAGCACATTCTCCAGATCTTCCACCAATTTAAAACTTCTGGTCAATGGTGGCCGAGCAACTGGCTCGTTACAATAAGCAAGTCACTACTCTTGATGAACTGTGGTATTGTGTTGAAGCTGCATGGGCATCTGTACCTGTACACGCCATCCAAGCTCTGCTTGACTCAATGCCCAGGTGTATCAAGGCTGTTGTTCTGGGTACTGATTTCTCAGGATCTATGCACCCAAATTGCGTGAAAATGTAATCACATGTCAGTTCTAGTACAATATATATGTCCAATGAATACCCGTTTATCATCTGCATTTCTTTTTGGTTTTAATGGCCACAAGTGTATATTCGCCACTGCACACAAAACACGCACAAACAGATGGTAGCCTTCTGCAGTTGCTAAATGACCAATGTTTTAAAATTTTGTGAATTGTCTGGACTCTGGTCTAAGCTGTTAGGCTGGAGGTTTTAGTGTTGAATAGTGACTGGTTAATCCGTTTTATTCCGATGTTCAGCCAGTCACAGTAGTTTGGTTTTGTCTTTTAAGTACTTTTACAACTTAGTAGGCATCCTTATATTGCCGATATGAAACGATGTGCTTGTGTTTGTTTAGCTGCCCACGTATTTTGATTAGTTTGGCTCCTTTTATTTTTGTTGCTGCTACTTCGTTACCTCTTTGCTTGGTTCACACTCGTTGCCTATTGCATTTGTAAGGGCGCTAAAAACATAGTTGTCGTGAGCCCAAAACATCCCCTCCATCCTTGCCTCGAGGCTGCTCGACCTGTTCACGTACTTCTGCAGAATTTGCGGGTTACGATTTGCACTTGTCAGTTGTGGTCCTATCAAACCCCACACGTGCTCCGTGCTCCCCACAAGTTCGGAGATAATTCAGGCCATGAAGTTGCTATATGTCTTGCTGAGTACATTGAATTTGACCCGCAGTATTGGGCAGGCATTATCCTCTTGGAACAACTCATCACTTTCCTGTTGCAAGAGAATGGCAAAAGAAAGGATCTTGCTACATTCTGCACTTATCGAGCGATGGTCAGCGTTCCCTGCACAAACAACGAGAGTTGTTTATTGCATTTCTATTAGACCTTGTGTGGAGCCTGTGTGGAGGAAGGAAGCCTAGGCTTTAACGTAGAGTCGACAGCGCGGTCATTAGACACGGAGCCCATGCTCGGATTTTTAGCTAAAGATGTGGAAGGAAATCGGCCGTGCCCTTTCAAAGGAACCATCCCGGCATTTGCCTGGAGTGATTTTGGTAAATCACGGAAAACCTAAATCTGGATGGCCGGAGGTGGATTTGAACCACCGTCCTCCCGCATGCGTTACCACTGCATCACCTCGCTCGCTGCGCCAGTGTTTCTTGGCCGAATGCACTCTAAAATACGCCAGGTCTGCGAAATACGCGCAAACGACCATCACTTGCGTGCAGGCAGAATCTGCTGTCATCGCTGAAAAGCACGGTCCACCATACTATCTATCAAGTTAAATGTGGCTTTCTTTTGGCTAAAACTGCTTTAGGCGCTTGATGAATGAAAAACCTATGCAGCGAGATACAGATAAGGCTAGGCCGGTAATTGTGAAGCACTTCAAAAATGCCCTGTGCAAGATCGCTACAAAATACGTTCGTTATCCATTTATGAGAAATGTAGGAACACGAGAGGCAATACTCACATTACGACTTACCTTAGAAGATAGTTTTAGGAAAGGGAAATACACGTTTTTAGCGTTTGTGCATCTAGAGTAAGCTTTTGACAATGTTAACTGGAATAAGTCATGATTGCAAAATATTACACGAATATTACACGAATTATTACACGAATTATTTATTATTACACGAATTATTTACGGCAGGATGGAAAAGCTTGTAGAAGCCGACTTCGGGGAAGATCAGTTTGGGTTCAGGAGAAATGTAGGAACACGGGAGGCAATACTCACTTTACGGCTTATCCTAGAAGATAGATTAAGGAAAGGCAAACCTAAATTTCTAGCTTTCGTAGACTTTTTAGAAGGCTTTTGACAATGTTGACTGGAATAAAGTCTTTCAAGTTCTGAAGCAAGCAGGAGTAAAATATAGGGAGCGTAAGGTTATTTACAACTTGTACAAAAACTAGACAGCAGTTGTCAGAGTTGAAGGGCATGAAAGGGATGCAGTGATTGGGAAGGGAGTAAGGTTTGTAGCCCTTCTCCAATGTTATTCAATTTGTACATTGAGCAAGATATAAAGCAAGGAGAAATTTGGAGAAGGAATTAAAGTTTAGGGTGAAGAATTAAAAACATTTTGTTTTGACGACGACATAGTAATTCTGTCAGAGACAGCAAAGGACCTGGAAAAGCAGTCGAACGGAATGGAGAGCGTGCTGAAAGGTGCATATAAGATGAACATTAACAAGAGCAAAACAAGGGTAATGGAGTGCAGTTTAAGAAAATCAGGTGATACTGAAGGAATTAGATTAGGTAGCGAAACAATAAAAGAGGTACATGAGTTTTGTTACTTGGGCAGTAAAATAACAAATTATGGTCGCAGTACTAAGGATATAATATGCAGAATGGCAATGTGAAGAAAAGCGTTTTTTGAAAAAGAGAAATTTGTTTACATCGAATATTAATTTACGCGTAAGGAAGTCCTTTCTGAAGGCATCTGTGAGGAGTGTTGCCTTGTATGGGAGTGAAACTTGGACGATAAACAGTGAGGGCAGGAAGAGGATAGAGACTTTTGAAATGTGGTGCTACAGAAGAATGCTGAAGATTAGGTGGGTTGATCAAGTAACTAATGAGGAGATAGTGAACAGAATTGGGGAGAAAAGGAATTTCTGGCATACCTTGACTAAAAGAAGGGATCGATTGGTAGGACACATTCTTAGACATCAAGGAATTGTTAATTTAGCGTTGGGGAAAGTGTGTGGGGTAAAAACCGCAGAGAAAGACCAAGAGATGGATACAGTAAGCAGATTCAGACAGATGTAGGTTGCCGTTCTTATGTGGAGTTGAAGAGGCTTGCTCAGGATAGGTTATTGTGGAGAGCTGCATCAAACTAGTCTCGGCACTAAAGACCACAACAACAACAACAACAACAACTGCAATACACTCTTTCAAATAGTGTAGGTAGCAGGGGTACAATATAGGGAGCGAAGAGTTATTTTCAACTTGTACAAAAACGAGACAGCAATCATTAGAGTCGAAGGACATGCAAGGTTCGCAGTGATTGGGAAGGGAGTGAGACAGGGTTGTAGTCTTTCTCCAATGTTGTTCTGTACATTGAGCAAGCTGGGAAGGAATGGAAGGAGAAGTTCGGGGAAGGAATTAAAATCCTGGGAGAGGGAATAAAAAACTTGCGGCTTGCTGATGACATAGTAATTCTGCCAGAGACAGGAGAGGACCTGGAAGAGCAATTAAACGGAATGGTCAGTGTTTTGTTAGGAAGATATATGATGAACATTAACAAGAGCACAGCGAGGGTAGCCGTGGCGGAATAATGCTACGGTGTGCAGGCCTGCAAATCGCCAGTTACGCTCGCTCGTACTCGGTCGAGTGCGCAACGCTCGGCGTTGGCGCGTCGAGTGTGTACGCTCGGAGGGAGCGTGTTAATACTCAAACCGGGCTACGTGGAGCGGGGCGGGCAGAGGCAACACCGTCTGTAGACAAAGCCTCCGCGCTGGCACATTCTAACACATACAGTCACGACACTTCCGCAGACTTTTGTTATACGCTGCGACGGAAGCGCTCCAAGCGGCTGGAAAGCTACATTTCTGAATACGACATTGGAAGAATGTGACTAGTATCGTTTATTTTGATTTTAACATACTTTTTACATTATGAAACGTATGTAATACCTTAAAATAGGTAATAACTTAGAAACAGCTCTACATTTGTCTTATTTAAGTTTCCTAAGGTCCTTGGCAAGGTACGAAACGGTACATTACAGGATAGTTTATTTACCGCTATCTTCTAACCTACGAGTTTGTGACACTTGCGGGGAGTGACACTTGCGCGGAAAGGGAATGTGTAGACATTTGCGCGGAGACCCGGACGCTGCAGGTAGTGAACAGGGTGTTCCAGAAGTAGGGATACACCACCCCTACTCCTCGCCCTCCAGCCACTACCTGTGCCGTATTCAGGGAAAGGCCCACCGAGCGAGATGGAGCTGTAGTAACGGCCCGGAGATATCACAGCCTCATTCAACAGGGAGATAACACGTCATACAAATATCACTCGATTTACAATACAGCACCATGTGAAGAGGAATGTGATGAAATCGGAATTGAGCGCAACCGTTGCTAACTACAATATCGAATTTACTGCATTTTGAGTCAGAATTCACATCTATATTAGCATTTATCGCAAATGCGAATTTTTCCTTTCCCTAGTAATACCTCTAAAAATAAACAGCTGATCAAGGCACTAAAAGCAAGGGCAGATCTTTGGGTGTATTACTACAAATAACTAAAACACAATTTGATCGTGGAATTATATACAATCTCATTATAAAGGTTTTTTGTAGGTGGTTTTGAGCAGCTTTTAGATATGTTAGGAATAGCATTATGAAATATAGACAGCTACACCTTATGTTTATTATGAGATATCGATTTCGGCTAATTTCAGGTCATCTTCAAGTCTCAAACAACAGGTGTTACTTACGCATTTTTCCAGTGGCACTCATAACCTTTAAGTGTTTACACACGCCGGCCGCGGTGGCCGAGGAGACTAAGGCGCTCCAGTCACGGTCTGCACGGCCACTACGGTCGGGGGTTCGAATCCCCCCTCGGGCATTGATATTTGTGCCGTCCTAGTTCGTAAGTAGTTCATAAGTAGTTTGTATGTTTAGGGACTGATGACCCCGTAGTTAAAACATTTGAACATTTTGTTTACACACGAGGTCTAACGTTGTTAATCGCGTTAGCGATGAAAACAGAACCCAGAATCTTTGCGTCTAAATGATACATATATTGGTGTGCTGTCTTATTTCGAAAGAACAGACATCACACCAATACATATATAGCTCTCGGTAAAGTGGAACGGTACGATGTCGTTACGTAGCACAGCACAGCAGACTGGAAACGCAGGAGAAGTGCAAACAACGTTCTCTCCTCAGAGGTATGATTAGGTTCAACGTAGACTTCTACAACATACAGTCTACACGGCGAAGATTACACCAAAAAATTTAACGTTTCGTCTACTTTGGCGATAGCAACCAAATTTTAAAATCCTCTCTACTATGTGAAGATGTAGCAACACAAAACGCTTCAAGTCCAAAACTTCACTGATTTTCGAGTTCTGAATTTTTAATATGTTTTTAATGTTATTACAGAAAAAAACATATTTGGGACTCACACTACAATTTTCATGTGGCAGAATTTGTAGGTACATTCACAAGACATAAGTCAACGGTTGTGTGCATTCATCTTATGAGAAATGTCAATCATTTGTTTTCAGTGTTTACTTCAAATTTCTCTTTTAAGTTTCTTCAATTATTAGTACTTAAATGTGGTTATGAAATAAATAAATTACGTGTATATGTGTAGTATTATGCGGCCAAACTACTTAGATCATTGGTCGCTAGAGTTACACACTACTTAATCTTACTTAAAATAACTTAGGCAAAGTACAAACAAACATACATATGTCCGAGGAAGGACTCGAACCTCCGACCGGACAGGCCGCGGATTTTGTGACACAAATTACATGTTTGATAATATTAATGCATAAAAGTATGAAATCACGTCAACACTACTTCCTGCAAAAGTTTCGACAAAAAAAAGTTGGCACTGAGTTTAGAAAAACAAAATTCTGGTATATTGGATTTTAACATTTTATAAAAAATTAAATGTTACTACAAGAGATACAGCCATTCAAATTTACGGGCACCATAACGTTTTCCCTTCCTGAGTAAATGAGCTGCTTCTTGCAGTTTCAACATCACAGTAGCCTTTTTCTTGAATGTTCTGAATATAAATCTTCACACAGACTTCTTGAGGAGTAGAGTGATACGGATATCTGATTGTAAACCACTGCCTATTACCTTAGACCTTTTTGACTGTACTGAACAGTAGTTCCGCGTATTCCGTAATTTATATTTATACAGTTACAGGCAATGTAATTTATAACCAACTATTAGCTGCCAATTTCGCTTCATTTTTCCTTGAAGTCTTGCAACTTGTTTCTCCCTGTTGGTTTATGCAAAGTTCGGAGTAAAAATTGTTCTATATGACAGTGATGGAAAATAGAATCTATCTTTAGCATTTTTCGGTGTGTGACATTCCCTTACACATTCCGTATTTCATATATTTCTTAGATGTATTTGTAATTCGAACATAGCCAAATCGTTTTGGGGTCTACGAATGAACGCTGTAAGTATGTAAAAGACTCATTGACTTATTATTTGTGGTGTCGCACAAGTACAAAGTGCGCGCCGCCTACTTTCGCCGCGCGCCGCCTTGCATGCACGGCGCGGCGTTCTTCCGACGACAGCCACGAGCGCCCTCTGGTACAACGCCGCTCGTGGCCACCACTGAAGGACATCGGCCACTTCGCACTTCGCACTTCGCACTTCGGACTGAGATAGCAACGAGTTAGGACCTTCGTAATCCGATAGGCACGAGTGAAGACTTTGCTATTGTACAGGCACTAGGCAGGCCTCTAACAACTATGTATCAACATTCTGCAGTACTATGTAAAAGTTAAGTATTGTTACATTCTGTGCAATATATATATATCTTTCTAATTTCCTCTAGTGTTTATAGTTTCTGGCTGCTCCCCTCCACCGACACTTACGACGAGGCTGGGACACAAAAGCGGCGACGAAGTCGGGACACAAAATTATTAACGTTTTTTAATCGAAGGTTTAAGGTTGCATCTCATATTAAAAAGCATAGTAGCTATTTTTAAAGAGATGGAAGTTGCGTGATAGTGGGGTTAACTACATAGCGGTCCATTACATCAACGTATCTGTGCAGGATGCCTAATATATTTATTGCTTGTACAGGTGTCTTGATATACTTAGTGTTCTGAATAATATGCTTTTAGGAGGTATGGCTGTTGAAAGTCATAGTCTTGTAGTAGCAGAGATTAACTCTCCACACATTATTACTATTAAAATACCTTTTTGTTTACAGGAGGAACACGCAACGGATTAATAAGTAGTTAGAACAAGTTACTATATTGCTCTTCAGCTTGCAAAGGTTCGGGCAATTTCACTGATTTTCGTGTTATGTTGACAGTGTGGAAACTTGACAACAGCAGTGCTAGACTTGTTGGTGTGCGACGAGACTAACTCTCCAAACATTCAAATGTTTAAAATGTTTGTATAGTCTATGGGACTTAACTACGGGGTCATCAGTCCCTAAACGTACAAACTACTTATGAACTAACTAAGACTAAGGACGGCACAAATATCCATGCCCGAGAGGAGATTCGAACCCCCGACCGTAGTGGCCATACAGACCGTGACTGAAGTGCCTCAGTCCCCTCGGCCACCGCGGCCGGCTCTCCAAACATTATCACTATTAAAATACCTTTTTGTTTACAGGAGGAACACTCAACGGATTAATATGTAGTTAGAACAAGTTACTATATTGCTCTTCAGCTTGCAAAGGGTTGTGCAATTTCACTGAGTTTCGTATTGATAGTGTGGAAACGTGACAACAGCAGTGCTAGACTTCTTGGTGTGCCTGTACCCAGGAAAAGGCATTAGCCGCCCCAAGGGCCCCGGGTTCCGCGCAAGTGTCACTCCGCGCAAGTGTCACTCCCCGCAAGTGTTCCAACCCCCTAACCTACAGGCTTCTGCTAAATAATTTAATCTTCTATTAAAAATTAAAAATGTCTAGGAAACACCAGAAGATCTTTCCTTTGGCAGAAAGACGTCGCTTTTCTACTAACGAACGTTAAGGTTTCTTATTCCAGTCGAATCAGTGAGTTTGAACGTAGCAAACGTATATAGAATGCAATAACTACACTTTGTAACGTACCAAGTCTGCTACAACAGTTGTAGTTGAAGAAAACACGCCACAAACGTGGCAATAAAACGGCAAAAGCAATGAAACTGTTTTCCAACAGAGACGAAGGCAACTCCACAATTGTTGCTACAGCTGAACCACAAATGGCAAGAATCATCAAAACTTTGCCTTTTTAAGCTAAAGCATTAACACTGAACACAATATTCACGTTTAAGGAAGACGTATGAGATGTAAAACTGAGTCATTAGACTCCACACCGAATTTATACACGTCAAAAAATTGCCTGTCATAGTAAGAAAAGACCATAACAGAAATTTATTATTTTCTTATGTTTATTGTCTACTTAATTTCAGCGGAATAAGATTGAAATACACACATATTCGCAAGTATTTGTTCAAGACGAAGTTGTCTATACTACTGAATAAGTAAAATTAACTGTTTTTACATTAATTTCCATATTTATTTACGTCTCTTGATATTTTACTAATGCTTGTAACGAAAAAATTGTACTATTTCGTTAATTACGTCCAAAATTAATTACACACAAACATCACAACTGTGGTTTCTTTCCCACCGCTAGGAGCGCTAGTGTCGTTGCAGCTGTCAGTTGGTAACAACTTTCACAGCAGTGAGTGTCGCGACTGTATATGTGGTGCTGGCGTGCGGTCGCGTAGCGCACTGGCTGGCCGGTGTGAGGCGGTGGGCTGCGGTGCTGGCAGAGACCGCACACAGTGCCGCTGCCGCTGTACTCAGTGGCTACGGCAGCGCCTCTGGGCTCAGGTGTGGCCTGCTGTTCCGTCTGACGCACCCCCACTAACTAAAGGAACTATTTTAGGATAAAATCAGTTATGCTGTGTACGTGTATTCATGCATAGTAGCATGTAGATTAGGTAACGATTAGGTAACGAAACAATGAAGGTGGTAGATGAGTTTTGTTACTTGGGTAGTAAAATAACATGCGATGGTCGCAGTACAGAAGATATAAAATGCAGAATGGCAATGGGAAGAAAAGCATTTTTGAAAAAGAGAAATTTGCTAACATCGAATATTAATTTAAGGGTAAGGAAGTCTTTTCTGAAGGCATTTGTGTGGAGTGTTGCCTTGTACGGGAGTGAAACATGGACGATAAGCAGTGCGGACAGGAAGAGAATAGAGGCTTTTGAAATGTGGTGCTGCAGAAAAATGCTGAAGATTAGGTGGGTAGATCACATAACTAATGAAGAGGTACTGAACAGAATTGGCGAGAAAAGGAATTTTTGGCATACCCTGACTAAAAGAAGGGATCGCTTGGTAGGACACATTCTTAGACATCGAGGAATCGTAAATTTAGCATTGGAGGGAAGTGTGTGGGGTAAAAATCGCAGAGGGAGACCAAGAAACGCGTATAGTAAGCAGATTCAAGTGGATGTGGGTTGCCGTTCTTATGAGGAGATGAAAAGGCTTGCTCAGGATAGAGTAGGGTGGAGAGCTGCATCAAACCAGTCTCCGGACTGAAGACCATAACAACAACAACAACACAGCATGTAACCGCAATATCATTATACCCCATACGAGACAAAAAGGTTGTTTTCACCAACTACAACATTTGGAAGTATTGTAAAGGTTCCAAAGAGAAACTACGGAACGAACAACGTTTTTATTGCAATGTACAAAATTGAATGTTACCTTACAACAAAGTATACATCGAAAAGTAACAACATTATCCCCAAACTATTCGTTGGTGACATTGTAATTACAATGTATTGTTAAAATATCATTGACACGTTGTGGATCGAGTCTAGTTCTTCTATCAGAGATCAGGTTCCCCGCCGCACTGAAAATGTGTTTAGCGCAAGAAAACAAAATATTCTTTTTGCCAATATAGCTAGTACAGAGAGTACAGAGAGTACTGTTGCGTTTCCACCATTCAAGCGGATCGTCGTCATCACCATCAATTCGTGCTAAATAAAGGTCCACCTCATTGGTGGATTGCGCCTCGTGCATTTCACAGTCTAGCCATTCCGAAAACATGCACTTCATTCTTTCGGTTGGTGAACCCGGGTGACATTCTTCAGACGACCCTAAATAAATATAACACAGATATCACTGAAACCGCAGGAGCACCATAAATTCGTACAGTTGTGTAAAGTAAACTACTGGAACAAGAGGATTTAAAATAAGTAGAGGATATATGAGCATTACACCGGCATATGACCCTGAAGACGGAAGAAGCGCGGATCCAGCGGGTATTGCACAAAAGCTTCTTTATTATATAGATAAGAAAAACGACAGTGGCAGTGGGGGATATATGAACGCTGAAATTGGAAAATTTTCCGTTAAGGACTCATTCGGAAGAGGTAGAGGCGCAGCAACCACGCACGGTGCCAAAATGCTACGGGTACATATATTAACGGGATGCAACAGAGAGAGACATGCAGAAACCTAACCTAACGGGTGTACATCAATAGCGGAGTATTTAATATCAATATAAAGGACAAAGTATTCAAGGACGAGAGAGTGATAAGAGGAATAGATATAAAATACAATCATTTCGTCGTTAAGACGGCAAGTAACACCTATCACGAAACAGGCAATAACAGCCCACAAACTGGGAACTAGATAGAAACATAATGGAAAACATGTAGTAAATAAACTTAGAACAGGAACTTTATATTAATTACGTATAATAATCTGTGTGCTAAAGTAACCTATGGGTACACACTGCACTGAATGGCTAGTTCAACTGGATCGAGAGAACAGCTTTCGAAGAAGCCGGGAAATAATTTCAAAGTAATAAAGCGACGTGCGTTATACATTTTTTCCGGCTTACCTGGAACCGATATTTCATCGCAAATTTGACGCACAACATTTAATAACGTCTCATTCCTCTCTGTAACGGACATCATTTTTAGTTGTCGGGGGGGGGGGGGGGGGGGTGCACATACCTACATGTGCAACGTTTGAAGTTCCACTTTCTCTTCCATGAGACGGAAATAACACTCTTTCAGCACTCGAAGCACCTAAAGTAACATAAGATAATACGACAGTGGTACCATATCGCCGGCCGCGGTGGCCGAGGAGGCTGAGGCGCTCCAGTCACGGTCTGCACGGCCACTACGGTCGGGGGTCCGAATCCCACCTCGGGCATGGATATTTGTGCTTTCCTTAGTCTTAGTTAGTTCATAAGTAGTTTGTAAGCTTAGGGACTGATGACCCCTTAGTTAAGTCCCATAGACTATACAACCATTTGAACATTTTGTACCATATCGCTAAATAGAAGTGACATTACTACTGGTGTTTGCAACTTACTATAATTTGCATTCGCTGGACATGAACCGCTTAGTAATGAGGCAAACAGGATTGGCAATAAGTGAAAGATACGTACCTCTGTGTCGTCAGGCCCTGCTTTGCTATGAATTTTCAGTTTCTGCAACCATAACACAACAAACTGCGTTGTAGGGTACTACTCGCCTTCGAGCACGTCACTTGCTTCTTTGAATGGCTTCAAAAATGTTAAGAGCTCAACTACTTACGAACTAGGACGGCACAAATATCCATGCCCGAGAGGGGTTTCGAACCCCCGACCGTAGTGGCCGTGCAGACTGTGACAGGAGCGCCTCAGTCCCCTCGGCCACCGCGGCCGGCGAGCTCATTTGCAGTTTCGTTATTGTAACCATTTAGTTTTTCATAGACGCCCTTTGCTGCGAGTATCTCCATGAGTTTGTCTTATTGGGTAACTACAGACCGTAGCATTCTAAATAAGCTATTCCACCTCATCTCCGTATCTTGCTTCAGGCTTGTCACATCACCATTTTTATCTTTTTACTGACGGTGTCTTTGGCGACGTTAATCGTGGAATAAACCACTGGAACTTCAGTCTTCAAATATTCGTCATCGAACACTGTCTTAGCACTGTATTCAAACGATGGGTCGTGCATGCATAATGTTGAAAGGATTTCAGTGCCTTGCGTATATTAGCGCCGCTGTCGGTGACAAATGAAATCTTCTTAATGTTTCTGGGATTTACTCCCAAGATACATAATGTTTCTTCAATATGGCGCATAATAAATTCCCCAAATTTTTTCTTCTCTAAGAAAAGAGATGTTGCTAATACCATGTTTTTCAGTGTCCAGTCTTGAGCAATAAAATGTGCAGTAACAGATAGGTAAGATCTTGGTCCACAAATCCGCTGTACATACACACGCATTTTCGTCTGTGGCCTGGACAATACTGGGCATCATATTAGCTCGTATTTAATCGGCCTGTCGTTCAATATTTTGTGCCATTGTCGTAGGATGTGGCAGAATGGTGGAGACAGCCACCTGTCTACATTACGAACCAACATTTACCAGCTCCTGACATAACGAACGAAATCCTGCAATTGTCAACTTAGCATTAGAAGGGAATGTGTGGGGTAAAAATCGTAGAGGGATACCGAGGGACGAATACAGTAAGATTCAAAAGGATGTAGGTTGCCGTTCGTATTCTCAAATGAAGAGGCTTGCACAGGATAGGGTAGCGTGGAGAGCTGCATGAAACCAGTATTCGTACTGAAGACCACAACAGCACATCCAACACTGTTCTTATTAATTTTTTTAATTCTATAAGCCCTGTTAGTTAATCCCATTCTGAAATAGCACTATATCAAATGGAACACTGTTATTATGACCTCTGCGGATAAAAGCTGTAAGGACAATATTGTGCAACGGGTGTGTGGCAGTTTGGCAAAGATAACTTCAACAGTGGAAAAATATTTTAAATCTACATTGACAGGTAGATAATATGTGCTCATTGAAAACAATAAACTTTAAAGAACACTGATTATGTCACACAACAATCACAAGATCTCGTCTCGAAAAGAAATTCATCTTACTGATTAGTGCAAGGGATGGGATTGCAAAACTAACTACTTGAGTGAAACAATGATAAAAGAGTAATTAAGTATTATTATTACGCAAAAGCTGATGTACATACCTTTACAGAATCTTTATACCGAAATTATAAATATAATTGCATATCTGGTCTGTCCTCTTCAAAAAATGTTCATGAATCTCCTTCAGTCCTCATTATAAACAGCACATTCCAGCCTCAGAGGAACCACCATCTCCATGTTCAACGAAAGTGCTCAACACCTCGCAAACAACTGCTACGGACTCGCAGCCGCAACTACAGCAGTGGCGCCTAGTTCCATCAGAGATCTTACATCCAAAGTACAAAGAATTACGCTACAAATCGCAGGTACACAGTTTAGTGAGCAACGTTTTCGTATCAAACACATTGACTCCTTTCAAAGTGATCTGCCGAGGCACGTGGAAGACGCGTAATAATGCCACAAGTCGACCCTTTCCAGTCTCGCTCAGTTGGCTGTAGGAAGCAACAGAGCCATGGTGCTTGTTTGCTTCACACGTTGATACCACACACAGCGTCATGGCTGTAACATTCACTATCAAGCCGGCCGTGGTGGCCGAGGGGACTGAGGCGCGCCAGCCGCGATGGGCGAGGAGACTGAGGCGCTTCAGTCACGGTCTGCACGGCCACTACGGTCGGAGGTTCGAATCCCCCCTCGGGCATGGATATTTGTGCCGTCCTTAGTCTTAGCTCGGTCATAAGTAGTTTGTAAGCTTAGGGACTGATGACCCCGTAGTTAAGTCCCATAAGTTCTAGAAACATGTGAACATTCACCATCAAAAGCTACACTAAGACGACGCACTAGACCCTACATCTACATAAATACCCCGCTAATCACATTTAAGTGTATGGTAAAGGACTCATCGAACCACTTTTATGATATTTCTCTTGCGCACCATTATCTAAAAGCGCGCAGGAAAAAGAAACTCCTGAATCTTTCCGTTTTCGACCTGATTTATTTCATTATGATCATGTCTCCCTACGTAGGTGAGTTCTAACTAAACATGTTCGCATTCGGAAGTTGGTGACAGAAATTTCGCAAAGAAATCCTGCCGCACCGAATAACACCTCTCTTTTAATGATTTTCACACCAACTCATGCATCATTTCATTTCTGTGACACCCCCCCCCCCCGTCCACTGCAATAATTTGAAACGAGCTGGCCTTGTCTGACCTTCCTCTATATCATCCGTCAGTCCCACTTGATGGGGATCCCAAAATAGGCAGCAATACTGCAAAATAGAACGCACAAATGTAGTGCAGTCAGTTTGTTTAGTTGAACTGTTGCATCTTCTAAGTGTTCTGTCAATGAAACGTAGCCTTTGATTCTGTTTCCCTAGAATATTTTCTGTGTGTTCTTTCCAAGTGACGTTGTCCGTATTCCAAATTCACGGGTATTTAGGTGAATTTACGACCTTTAGATTTCACTAATTATCGTGTAAATGAAGTTTATAGGATTTCGTTTAGTGTTCATAAGGATGACTCCACACTTAGCCGGCCGCGGTGACCGAGGGGACTGAGGCGCTCCAGTCACGGTCTGCGCGACCACTACGGTCGGGGGTTCGAATCCCCCCTCGGGCATAGATATTTGTGCCGTCCTAGTTCGTAAGTAGTTCATAAGTAGTTTGTAAGTTTAGGGACTGATGACCCCGTAGTTACGTTCCATAAGCTCTACAAACATGTGGACACTCCACACTTATCATTGTTTAGGGTCAATTTCCTATTTTGTCACCATGCAGATATTTTATCGAAATTCTTTTGCAGCTGTTGTAGATCTTCTGGTGACTTTTCTAATCGATAAACGAGAGCATCATCCGCAAGCAATCAAAGAGATCTTAAATTGTTTATAAAGGTAAGGAACAGTACGGACCCTATAACACTTCATTGACAAGCACCAGATATCACATGCATTTTACTCGATGAATTTCCGTCAATTACAAGTGACTGTGCGCCAACGGCCGTGTTATAGTAGATGCACTGGTTCCAGAAAGATCACCGACGTTAAGAACTGACGGGCTTGGCTAGCACTTGGCTGGGTTACCATTCGGGTCTGCAGAGTGCTGTTGGCAAGCGGGGTGCACTCAGTCCTTGTGAGGCCAACTGAGGAGCTACTTGATGGAGAAGTAGCGGCTCCGGTCTGGAAAACTGACATAACGGCCGGGAGTGTGGGGTGCTGACCACGCCCCCTCCATACCGCATCCTTGACGCCTTCAGGCAGAGGATGACACGGCGGCCGGTCAGTACCCAGTGGGCCCTCTGAGACCGGAGTTTACAGTTTTACTACGTACCGTGTCCTTTCTAACAGGAAATCGCGAATCCAGTTGCACAAGTGTAGCATTATTCCGTAAGCACGCAATTTCATTAGAAAACGCTTGTGAGATGCGGCGTCAAAAGCCTTACGGAAATTTAAAAATATGGAATCTATTTGAGATTTCTTATCGATAACATTCATCACTTCATGTGAGTAAAGACATAGTTGTTTTTCACAAGAACAACACCTTTTGAATGCATGTTGATTATGAGTCAATAGGTCGTTCTCTTGGAGGTAGTTCATAATGTCTGATAAAAGTATATCTTCTAAAATCCAGCTGCAAACCGCAATGATATAGGCTTGTAATGTTTTGAATCATTCCTATTGCCCATCTTGAATATTGGAGTGACCTGTGCAACTTTCCAGTGTCTGGGTACGGAACTTTCGCTGAACAACGTAACGATACTGCTGGCCCTCTCATCTCAGTGTTATCGTACGTTACCGTCTGCGTCGGACCCGAAATCGTATGATGTAATAGTGATATATTTTGCGTGTGAAGTAACAAACGAAATAGCCAGTCTAGGAATCAATGTAGGACAGTGTCTCGGTGACACTGTGATCAAAACAAGTGATATATTTCATTAATTAAGAGATTTGTATAAGACGTTTCCAGACAGTTCTATAAACAATACTTTTGTCATTGTACATTATTTTAATAAAGTCATGAAAGTAAATAGCATTGTATATAGGTTAGGCTCATAAACAATTTGTATTGACCAGTTAATTGTGTTAATTAATGTAATAGTCGAAATTCAATATTGTAATTCTTTGTATATATTGACTGACGTGAGATTTTAAATCTAGTTTCAGAATTGACAATATATTTGATAGTTCAATATATGTTAGGAACATGTATGATGTACTCATTAACAAATTAATTGACATTTAACATCGCACTTTGTTGTCAACAGAAAGATCGGAAATTTCGTCTTAAAAATACATGCGCCATCTAAAATTATTGTATGCATAGTTTTCATTTTATATTGTGATTATTCTTGTGTACATGAAATGTTTTATTTGTATGTTCGGTAATTGTAAATCAGTAAATTCAATTGTTATGAACAATGAATAATATAATGCCATTATTGTCGATGTTAAATATTTGCCTCACCACCTTGCGTGGGGGAGTTCGAGTTTTGCCGCTTCTGAAGAACTTTGCAATCTATGTCAGTCTCTGTTGTTATGGTAATTTGTGTACGCAAGTTTAAAGTTGTAATGTTTGGTGGAGAAGCACTTTGAGTGCAAATTAAAGAAGAAGTGAAAAATTGTACCTACGAGTATTTATTTCTACCACGACGCCCCAGGAGAATAAAGTTGCAGCGAGCAGAACCCCCATACATCGTAATGTTAAAAAGCTAAGTATCTTGTTTGGAAGTGGTAGAATGAACTGTAATTACTTAAGAATCAATGGAAACGTTTCAACAAGCGGTTCTATATAATAGCGAGGTGTGGAGCTATTGCATCAGCATACTCTGAAAGGAACTTACATTTGTCAAGTGATTTAAGTAACTTTAATACTCCAAGGACACTTACAGTACTTCTAAATTAAGCATGGTTGGTGTTATTCTTGATTCGAATTCTGGAGTGTTTGTCTCGAGTTTTTTGGTGAAGGGATTTCGGAACGCTGTATTTAGCAATTCTGCTTTAGCAGAGCTCTCACCGCAGCATGACCATTACTGTGGCTATGTGATATGAGGTATTATATGGCAGGGGAGAGTAGGTTCAAAGACCCCACCTCTTTAGTAATGCTAGAGAAATGTATTATAGCTAAATGAATACTCCATGTTGCAGAAGTACAATGATGATAAAGTCCGGAAGTCCGGGGTTCTTGCGTGAAACTTCAAAGTTCTTTTCTGCCCGGAAAATTTCGTAAGTGGCAATCCGTGAGCACGACTTACGGTACCGTTCCGCGTAGCGTGTCACTCTCTCCTAAATCGGAGAAATCTATCTGCTGGATCGTAACACTGCTAACTAAGTACACACGCTGACTGCCGAGTACCTACACTTGATGAACACGCTGAAATCCGGATGAAAATCAGCCACATTCTCGCACAGGCCGTATGCGCGTCTATTTTATTATGCTTTGGCCAATCAGATTTGGCGCACGTGACTGAGATGCTAATGCTCGGCCTCCTGTAGGAGGAACCCGTGTCGCCTACTGTTTGCGTTTCCTTGGCCACATCGATTTGCTGTAGAAATGTTTGGTTGCCTCACCAAACACGATACTGCGCTGTTGACGGATAACGTTGAAACCATTATCAAATGTTCAAATATTTGTGGAGCTAAGGGACCACACTGCTAGGATCATCGGTCGCTATACTTACAATCTACTTAAAGTAACCGACGCTAAGGATAACACACTCACGCCCGAGGGAGGACTCGCACCTCTGACCGGATTGGTCGCGGAATCCGTAGCATGGCGCATTAGACCATACGGTCATTCGCGCACGGCGAAACCATTATCAGTGTACCTACTATCCCCCAGGTGACACCTGCAGTCATAAGATCAAAAGTAACGTCGTCTTTCCAAGTGTTCAAATTCTTTTTCCGGCAATGTCGTTGCAAATAATGAGTATTAATTGCGTAACAAGGCACATGTGAGTCGACTCAGTCGACAAAATCGTAGAAGAATATGTAATAATGTTCTCAGACAGAAAATGATAAGTGAAATAAAAATTGCGTCCGTTTAGGAACTCGAACCAGAACCGCCTAGTTAGTAATGGGGTCATTTGTTTATTATTTACTGTAAGTGAAATAAAGCAGCCCACCAGTTGCTTTGTAAATAAACATTTTAGTAGGATTTCGACAACGTCTCTTCATCAGAAGTATAAAATTACAACAGGAGAGGTATAAAATTAGTGCATGCATTTCTCAAGTTGCATAAAATAACTTCAGCTTTGTCCACAATAAAAAATACGTCAGGTAAATACTAGCTGATTTATGAAAGTTAAAAACAATATTGCTAGCCACCATGAGCTGCCGTTGAACTGCATCTACCTCTAATGGTGGACAAATTTGATGTTGTTTCATGCGACCTGACCACAGCATACCCTAATTTTAGACCTCTCATGTCATAATTTTAAAAAAGCCTTCCGCAAATTTAGAAATATGGAATCTATTTGAAATCCTATATCGATAGCATTCATCACTTCATGTGAGTAAAGACCTAGCTGTTTTCCACAAGAACAACACTTTTTGAATGCATGTTGACTACTAGTAAAGTCGGTTGAAATTTTAAATTACAAAACTCCTTGTTGGGATAGTTCCAAGACGAGATATGTTGAAAAGTTTTTTTTATTATTATTATTTTGTCTTCGGGATGATCGGTTACTTGTGGACGTAAGATCGTGAGTGTTTGATGTGTTTACGGCAGACGTCACACTATGGGTAAATGGATCGGTACATGAAACGCCTCACGTTATTCAAACCCATTCTGTTCGGAAACGGCTGAGCGTTGGCGGCCAAAACAGTGGCTTTGTAATTTACTCACAAAGGATACTTTCTGTGGTATCAGGTGTTGTGATGATACCAAAGTTTCTTTCTCACAACATCATCAATTGCATCCTCAGCAGAAGCACGTCGAAATGAGGGGAACTGTAGAAAGGACAAGAGAAGCTACCAGCAAGAGACCATAGCCTGTACGTGACCCGGAAGACCCGCAAGTCTGAAAACTGGAATGACAAGGTGTGAAACTAACTTGAAGCAGTGGGGTGTCAGCTACGATGGTTTTGTGAGTTTGGTAGGGTTGTTTATATTTTTAAAAATATCGGGTATCCGATTAGCGTTAATTTGGTTTTCAAGTCGGAGTTTTAAGTACTAACTTACTATTAAATATTCTGTACATTAACAAGATTGCAACCTGGCTATTCCCCTTACTTCAAGAATTTAAAGAATAGCATGTAATATTTAAATTTGTAAGTAAATAATGGGAGTTTTTGCCGATGAGACGCTTGTATTTTCATGACTGTAAATCTGCAAATGTACCGTATTAAGAGTGTTAGTGCATTAATATTTGCTACATGTAAATTCAGAAGTTCAATAAGGTGAAAATTCGCAGTTATTACTTCTTAATTTAAAATTTTACGTTCGTCGTCAGATTTGGTGCAACTGATATTTGTACTGAATCCACTCTTCCCCAGACAAATGTACTAGTGCCACCACTACTGTTAACTTTCGTGGCAGTTTTGTTTGACCTCTACAGTTGCAAGTTTGAGTAGTGGTATTTGTCATCCAAATGTACCGCAACATTTTGTGTTTCCGCTAATTTTATGTCGCTTTCAGCATAAAATGCAAGAAACACTACTGAAGTCTAGCTTCTTTAAAAACTGGCACACGGACGCACGTGCTGCAGAGGACATTATTACCACTTTGCTAACAAGGTCACAATAAAGACGGCCGATGAGTCCGTCGTTCGATTTTGTCACTTATCGTGTATGCGCAGAACCCTTCACCTCGACTGTCCTGTTTTTCGATTGCTGCCTACGCCGGCGATGCTGCAGTTTCTGTTGGTAGTGTGGAGCTCCGATTACGTTATCATTTCCCATCATATATATTTTCCGCCACGGTTATAAGTCACTTAACCAAATTCAAAAGAAAATTTGCAAACATTTACTGACAATTGTGACAAAAATATAATACAAAATAAAAATATCGGCAATTTTATGTCGGTATAGCGATACATCGATATAAGTACATTCGCCGATATATATTTCGATATTTTTCAACAGCCTAGTGTGGTTTGAGACAGGATTCTGAGCACTTGTTGGTTTGCAGGAACCTTAAAGCACCTTGTGACGAACAAGACTTATTGGCTGAAAACGGCTAAGTCATTCTGGCGGCAGAGTACTGTACTAACAACATGAAAATTATTTCAATCATTTATACTACATCGTTAGTTAAAATTCTGACTTGTATTGTGTTGTAGTGCTTTGTGGACTCCGATAAAAAAATTCAAAATGAGCCCTAAGATTAATACAGCACGAGAACACAGATAAGCGGTTCTAGCAGCTTACTGTGTCCTGCGTGAGGTCGCGCATTACTAGCAGTACCGCGGATCCTTAATCCTGATTTGCGGAAGAACAGTTAAAATGTCTGTTAAGCTTATGGGACTTAACTGCGTGGTCACCAGTCCCTAAACTTACAAGCTACTTATGAACTAGACGACACAAGCATCCATGCCCGATGCGGTATACGAACCCCCTACGAGGAATGGCCTTGCGCATCGGAGCATAGCGCCTCAATGCGCTTGGCCACTCCGCGGCGAAGCACGTATGGCCTGTACGAAAGTGTTTATCTATCCAGCACACAGGGTTTGTTCATCGAGTTAGAAGAGTGCGAAGTATCAGCAGAAGGAGAGTACTACGACTCAGGACAAAGTTAATCGTATTTTCAAATAGTGCTACGCTACGCAGAACTAAGTCCTCACGTTGCTACAGCCCCTCAAGTCTTGTGAAGGCTGTTAATTGTCAGTCTATGTAACTACAATTCACCAGTCGCGTTTCGTTTTATTGAAAAGGATGGGAACGGAAGGGAAAGGTAATTCACGACCTAAGTCATGAGGAAAACACCATCCTCATGACCTAGGTCGTAAATTACCTTTCCCTTCCGTCCCCATCGTGTCCCTTCTCTTCCACCTGAAGAAGGAACTGTGTTCCGAAAGTTTGTCCTGTTTCGTCCTTTTTCTTTTTCTTCATTTGTGTCACTATCGGCGGTACAGCACAAAGGTAAGTACAGGCCAGCGAATGTATCTCCTTTTAAAAACAATTTATCATCTATGAGGAGAATTTCCACCATTAATCATATATAAGCTAACTTTTATTCTATCGTAATGTCGTATCAAGAATTATACTTAACAGGCTTAACCCTTACGTCGAAGAAATATTAGCAAAAGCACGGTTCAGAAAAGCAACAATCGACCAAATATTCACACTAAGACAAATATTAGATAAGAACTGGGAGCACAATCATGATACCTTTTGCCTGTTTATAGATTTCAACAAAGCATATGACAGTATAGTAAGAGAGGAAATGTGGAGGATAATGGCAGAGTATGGGACAAGTGACAATCTGATGAAGTTAACTAAAATGTGTGTGATGGAATCAAAGAGTAGAGTGAAAGTACAGGGGGGGAGATACATTTGAAGTAAAACCAGGAGTGAGACAGGGAGATATTATGTCACCAATACCGTTCAATTTGGCCCTCAACAACATCCTGAGGACATGTGAAAGAGCAGTAGTCACTATAGGAAAAAAGATAATTGTCCTGGCTTTTGCGGATGGTGATAAGAAAGAACATGGAATACCTGAAGAAAATGGAGACTGTGCTATTGGAAGAAGCTAAGAAAGTAGGTTTAAGTATAAATGAAAGTAAACCGAGGTTCACGGTATTAGGAAATCTAAAAATAGACAGAAACATTCACTTACCTCGGTGTCAACATCAACTATTAAAAACTTACAGAGCAAAAGATAGTGACAAGAATTCAGGCTGGAGGAAGATTTCTAGGAGCGATGCACAACATTATAAGATCAAAATTACTATCTAGAAGCCAATAGTGTGCTGTGCAAGTGAGACATGATCCCTGACAAAGAAAACAGAAAAAAGGTGATGATGTTTCAAAATAAAATACTGAGATAAATATATGGACCAGTGAAAGAAAATTAACAGTGACAATAATGAAAAACAGATAACTCGTGAGTGTGAAAATTAAGAGAATAAAAGTAAGATGGCATGGACATGTGAGGAGGAGAGGCGAGAACACGGTAATAAAGGCTACAATGGACGAAGAAGTTGAAGGAAAGAGACCACTGGAACGGCCAAAATGAAATGGAACGATAATACCATGGGAGACATGCAGATACTGGGTCTGGTGGACGAAGGTGCAAATAGGAAAGTGTGGAAGGCTAAACAGAGTGAGGCCAAGGGCCGGCTGCGGTTTGTGTAACGAGAATATTCAAATGTTCAAACCTACTTATGAACTAACTTATACTAAAGACAGCACAAACATACATGCCCGAGGGAGGATTCGAACCTCCGACGCGGGAGGCCGCGCGAGCCGCAACGTGGCGCTCCAGGCCGCTTGGCTACTCCCACGCGGCTGGCCAGTATAAGTAGGTGTCGTATCAATCTGATACATCGAGCACGTTTGCAACATAAAAAGGTACCCCATGTTCACCCTACAATTATGTAACAATAATCGCAGTGTCACAGGTACGGTAATGTTCGTAAGTCACAGTATATATAGCTTTTCCTACGAATCTTTATCGCTCTCTTTCACGGTATTTTGCTCGCCACACTCCCCCACTGTCACACACCTTAATGAATTAGAGGTCTATTCACCTAAACCTCCCTCATGAAACACACCGTGCTTTGACGAAAACCGTATGAAGACTGTTCAGTAGTTTCTATGTTTATCGCGGAGAGACAGACAGACGTGGCAGAAGGACTTTTGTTTTATAATATCTATTTTTCATAATAAATATAGAAGATAGTACAAAGAGTGATGTGTTCTTCATGCATGAATGTGACGTCGCCTTCAACACCTAAATAAATAGCAGAAATGGCCGCCGTAGACTCACAAAGGATTTTGGATTATGGTACCGTGTGGATGTGGGTTGCCGTTCTTATGAGGAGATGAAAAGGCTTGCTCAGGATAGAGTAGGGTGGAGAGCTGCATCAAACCAGTCTCCGGACTGAAGACCATAACAACAACAACGACTGCAGAGACATCTATCGGCTGGTCCGGTAGGAGGCGTACGCGGTTCAGTCTACCTCTAGCCGTATGTCTGTTGATAATGAGTAAATGATTAATTGAGGAATACTGCCTGAGAGATTAAAATCTGATACATTTGATGTCAATGATAGACGACCTCATATCTTCATCGATCAAGCATCGTGTTATGAAACAAACGCATTTTCACATGTACAGTAAAGTTTGAAAGTCACAGAATATATTCCTCTGAGTCTAACCAAACAATGGACCCTCGAGACATGGTTTTTAATCTTTCTTTCTAATTTGCATGTACGCTCGGCTGAAGAGCAGCGCCTGATGCTGCTGCCAGCTTGCCGACTATGTTGGCGTTAAAATAACAATAAAGGAAAAAAACAATGGAAAGTCCAGGAAGGATCTCCGACCATAAATAATAATCACAGTCATATATTACTAGACCGGCAATATCATATACAGTATCATTGGTATCAGTGAAGTCTCGCCGCCATATTTCTATACTTTAACGTGAAAGTAGTCGTTTCCGTTGTTACAGAAAATAGTCGTAAAAATACCGAAGAATTGGCGTAACTACGCTGTCTTTAGACTTTTGACATATGAGAAATTCGTCTGGTGCATATGCTGTAATTTTTTTCAGCTGGATTAAGCTTCGAGACATATAGTAATGAGTTGATTTCCTGTTATTATTAATCTGTTCCAATTTCATTCAACTTCGGATTTTGTAGCAGTAGCTAATATGGCCATCATAGAAGTGTAGCTTTTTGTTGGATAACACGTATTCTCCTTCTTTTGAGAGTTCTTACGAAATCTACAGTCTGCTTTGACACATACACTAAAGAGTAGCGTTTCCTGTTTTTGTTAATCTGTTACCAGTTTCAATCAACTTCGGCTTTTCTTTTAATAGTATGACCGTTATAAATGTGCTATTTGTCGTAGATAACACATCTGTTTGTGAGTGTGTTTTTCAGATAACTACACTCTACTTTAACTGTACGTAATGGTAAAATTTTAGTTGCCATCTCGGCGGCCTCACATGATTATATTGGCAACATCAACAAAACAATAGAAAGCCCGCGCCAAGATAATATTTTCTTAGGAATCCACAGAAACTGACCTGATTAGTGTTTCGTACAGTCGATGAAGTAAATAAATAATGATGGACCTGCTCTATGGTGACAGGTTCTTGTATGTACACTCATTCACTCAGTAAAAGATAATTTCCCTCGTAAACGAAGACCTCATGACAAAATATTTACGCTGTCACACGATCGGCTAATGCCAGTGTCACATGATTGACAACATAATGGCGCGAAGCGGTCAAGACGCTAAGTAAAATTTAACCATACGTAACAAGTTCTGCTCATAACACGATTCGACAATGTACGCCTATGTGTTAAATTTAATTATTGCGGAAGTATTAGTTCAAATGCAAATCATTTTTAATTCAACTAGTAGAGCTTACAACGTCATATGGTATCAGACCATGGTAGTACCGTACGGAAAATTTTTGACGTGAGGTGAGGCAAGATGGCGGCATCAGGCTTCAATCACAGAGGGACGTTTGCCAGTCTAGTAATGTATGTCTGTGATAATAGTAGATCGGGCAAACAACAGACTGGCTACACCAGTGATGTCGATATAACCTGGATCAATAACTCTCGTGTCTGAGCATAGAAACGAAGTGTGCCGGCACTATCATTTGTTTCCCAACCGATTTTGCATTGTCCGCCATATTGTAATTATTAAACAAATTTTCATTAGTTAGTACATGATAAATAATTGATTTAGTACCTCTTATTTTGACATTTATGTCAATATGCGATTAACAGGATGGTACGAGTGCATAATCAAAACGTATTTTCTTTTGGTTTTCTCCTAATACTTTATAGCAGCCATGTTGTAATTAGGCAAGAAACAGAACATGAGTATCTTGGGCTTTCACGCTCAGACGTCTGTACATTAAAATCCAAGTAGATCAATGGGCTATACGTATGTGGTAGCAACGCAGAACCACGTGACTGTTGACAAACATTAGTTTTCAAGAAATGCCACTACCTTAAACTAGTCATACTGAAATTTCACGTTCCTCCTCTCTCCAAAAAGCTCTGTATAATCGTAATCACATCTGTATTCAACCACTGTTATGCCAACAGTTACACGGTTTCACTGTATAATGTTGGTACCATAAAAATTATGTTATGCTCAGTCTACTAATATCTTTGTTCGATGGGTAGGAACAACCATAGATCTCTGAACTTCGACATAGATACAAACAACAGAGCAGCTAGTCACATTTTGTGGTAACCTCATGAAACCACGTGACTGTTGGCAAGCCGGCCGCGGTGGCCGAGGAGACTGAGGCGCTTCAGTCACGGTCTGCACGGTCACTACGGTCGGGGGTTCGAATCCCCCCTCGGGCATGGATATTTGTGCCGTCCTAGTTCGTAAGTAGTTCATAAGTAGTTTGTAAGTTTAGGGACTGATAACCCCGTAGTTAAGTCCCATAAGCTTTACAAACATTTGAACATTTTGACTGTTGGCAAACAGTAGCTGGATGTAAACAACAGAGTGATTTTCGAGAAACGCAACTATTTTAAAACATTAAATCTTACACGTGAAATTTAATGTTACTCCCCTCCCCCAAAAATTTTGTATAATTATAAACACGGCTGGATATGAACATTGTTTTGCCAACAGTCACATGGTATGGCTAATAGAGATGTTGTGCCATGAAGATGATGTTATGTCAAGTCTATCAATAGCTATGGTCGAAGTCTTTGTACTACCCGGACGTTGAACTTCAGCTGTCAGAGCGTGCCAGCCATATTTTGTTTCTTGCCAAGTTCAAATATGGCAGCTCTGCTAAAATTCTACAAGAAGACAAAAAGAAAACACGTCCGATTCCGCTCCAATATCAGCCTATTGCATCACATTCAAATCAAGAGATTAGCAAGCGTTTATCGCATAATAACGGATGAAAAATTCGTTTGCCAAATTCAAACATGGCGGGGATACGAAAACGTGTGCAAAATGTATGAATGTGGAGGCACGCTGCAGTTTATGCTCAGACACCAGAGTTATACATCCAAGTTGTATAGAGATCACTGGGAACAACGGGATATTGTTGTTATTTCGTCCATATATGGTTTTCTTACCAGTAAATTGTGATAGATGAAAACACGCTTTCAGTATTACACGTAGTCATGTCTTGAACGCGCAAACATCTCTATATTGAACTATAAACGCATTTTCACTTTCTCTTCCGCATTTTTGTGGACAACACATAACCAACACACATATTGAAACATAGACGTGTTAGGTTGAATATCTCTGATTCTTTGACTACGAGAGGACGGTCTTTACTTCTCGCTGTCCCGCGATTAAGCAGTAGTAGTCGTGGCCAGGGAGATTATTACGCAAGAAGTAATGGCATGAAGTTAAAATTTGTTGGATGAGCTTCGCCCTTTGCCTTGTGTGTTTTATAACTGAATTGATCTGTTTTTGGAACATGATGAAGATTAGAGGTAAGGAGGATTATAATTTTATTATTGTACGTGTAGCGGAGTTGTGATCCATTTTTGTCGTTAACCTCAGCAAGAGTGTAATGCAGGAATTTCAGTATCCCGCTTGACAACCCAGAAAGTAAGGATGGTTTTGTTTTACAATTATGGTTTTAATGAACAGACTTGCAAGAAATTGACTGACGAAATTGTAAGTTTTATTTATTTAATTATTTATTTATTTTTTATTTATTTATTTATTTCTTTTTTAATCTTTCGGACCAAACTGCGTGGTCATCAGTCCGTATCTTACAAACTACTTAAACCTAGGTAAACGAACCTAAGGACAAACACACACACCTATGCCCCAGGGAGGACTCGAACCTCCGCAGCGATACGCTTTAGACCGCTCGACTACTCCATCGCGTTTGATATTGTCTAATTTATGTTTGCCTTATGTGATAATGGATTTCAGTTAGATGAAGGATTGTATTTCAAACTTACTTCATATTTGTGTCGACTTGGCCATTCACCTAAATAAACATATTAATTTATTTTTCTTTGAAGACAACAAACATGGACTATATTTGAGTGGCAACTTCGCGAATTCCGTAGTTAGTGTTATCTTACAGTAATTTGGAGAGCAGGTGCACAGGCAGTTTATCCTTGCGCACAAGTAGGCCATAAAAAAAGGACAGTGTTGACAGTTGAGAACAATATTTTTTGAGTAATTATTGTCGTACCTCCATATTCTTGTCACCCAGTCATTTCTGAACCTATCTTTTACCATGTTGTTCAAGTTATGTTTAACATTTATTACCAGAGGTCAAGATGCATATTTCATGAACTTGCTTTATTGCGTGCTTGTGTTTTTTGTTTGCTTTGCAACGGATACTTTAAGAAACTTCATAACAGTCACATTAACGAGTTGTAATTGAAGTGCAGAATTAGCCTCAGACCTAAACACACACAACAAACAATCAAATCACACAGCGCACGTGGAAACTTGTCTGTGAAGTTACCGCGCCGTCAGACAACATATTACTAATAAGCTGCAATTGCAACACTAATCATTTGATAATTAGTTTTGTTAACAACTTTCATTATTATTTAACAAGCTCCTACAACAACGGCAAAGCTTTCAAGATTATGTAACCGGTGGCTTTCACTTAGCAAATGCAATACTATTATTGTTATTACCGTGGTCTATAATTTTTATTACCAACTTTGACTCAGCAGAATCATAATTATTAACATTATCACTATTATTTATGACTATGCATTAACAGCTTTCAATATGTTGTAGATTTTTTTCCCTTCACCAAGACTTCCCACTTTGAAAATTCCACTGTGTACACTTTGTTATTATGCGCACCTACTAGTCGGCCTTCACTTGTTTTTCAGCGGAATGGCGGTCGATTTGAATTTAGTGTATTTTCTGCCTCTCCCTAGGTATGTGTGTGTGGGTGTGTTTGTACGTTTTAACTGTCTGTGTCATCCTTTCTGTATAGCTCCTTTGATGTGTTGAATAATGTGTATTTTGATTTTCACAGAAATAAATGAAAAAAAAAGAAAAAAAAAAAAAACACTGATGATAGCAGAGAGGTGCGGAAACATTTTTCAGTGTAAAGTAGAAATAGTGTTTTGCGTATCAGGCTGACCTCATACCCAGAAATGTATTTTATCATAGACACAACAGTTGAATTGGAATTACCAGATAGTTGATATTTGTCTATTTTTTAAAAAAACTTAATTTCGGGATGTATTATGAAATAGACTTGTGTATATTGACACAAATTATGTCGGACTTTGTTCTCTTAGAAGGAGACCACAAGCGTATTGGATTTTAGAATTTCTCTATATTTATGGTACGTGTAGTTGAGAACTTAAATAACAATCACACAAAGCCATTCGACTCAACTCTCAAAAATTCTCGAGAAAATCGACTTTGAAGTTTTGCAAGTACATGTAAGTACCAATAATTGAAAGAGGTTCAGCGTCTGTTGGTGTAACTCAGGTGGCAGCTTTGTGGTCTTACAACCATAGGGTTGATGCTTCGAATCTTGCCGTGAGGAATTTTTTATTTTATTTTTTTCCGTTGTGTCAGAATACTTACACAATTTTAATATCTAATGGTAATTTTTACAGAAAATGCACTTTTTTTCTTTATTCGTAATGTTTTATATTTTATAAAGTTCGTTAATAATGATGGATTCAATCCAAAAAACATAATTTACATTATTTTGCAGTATTGGCTTCACTATTAGTTGACGACGGTAATCTTTGAATGTTCAGTTTGTGAAGAGCTACGACGCTGTTTTTGGAAATTCATCTCCATAGTTACTAATGGCTTTCCAAGCAGCTAACCTACTCAACCATCGTTTTAGGTGAGGACAAGGTATTCAGCTCGTCTACATGCGTATAAATAAAAACTGGCACAACACGTGGAAAAAGAGATCTGAAAATGTTTTATATAACTTAATTTGAAAAGGAAAAAGAAATTAGGTCACAGCGGGATTCAAACCCTGGTCTTTGGTTGAGAGGCCAGAATGTTACCACGTGAGCTACACCAACATACGCTGCAACTAACTTCATCACTGGTACTTACGAGTACTTGCAAAACTTCAAACGCGATTTTCTGGAGAATGTTGAGAGTTGCTTCGAATGGCTTTGGCCGATTGCTATTTGAGTTATGACATTCACGTTCCATAAATATCAAAACATTCTAAAATCCCATAAACATGTGGTCTCCTTGTTAGATGTCTGGACTTTAACGTATCAGTCTGAAATGAGTGTACTTCTCCCAACATCCAGAGTTGAGTGTCAATTCATTTGCAATATATTTTAGATGTTACTAATGCTGTGGCATCTTTACGTTAAGGTGTAGCTATGTTCACGTAATAATTACAGCACCCACACAACACTTTTTTTAACCCTAAAAGGCTTTAACCCTTCAGTGACCAGTGGGAACTATAGTTCCCACTTATTTGTTTTCGCTATAAGTTCAGTGTTCCCACTTCTAACTTGTGCTACAATATCTGTTAGAGTGTGCTAACTACAAATTGATTGTCAGCAGGCGCGCGAAAATGGTTGTATTTCTACGCTGTGAGTTAGTCAATGCAGAAGCGTACTTTTCTTGGGAAAACTAGCCACAGTTTCGCCCATAACAGCTTTTTTTTTGTAAAATGTGCTTTTCTTTTGCATGTGATGTGACATGTGTTGTCTTTTTCTACTTTTACATTTACAGGGGAGATAGTATTCGTTATATTTGCTGGATATCAATGAAAATTACGTAAATTACGATTCCCACTGAACGTGTGTGAAGTGCAGTGTGTATGGCTCTGCAATCGGCATTGTAGTTATTGTTTGTTTCTTATTGTTTAAAATGCCAGGATTCATGCCAGAAGAGGTTTTGAGAATTTTATACGCTTTACCAGAAGATGTAGAAGATTCAGATGTCGATAATGACTCTGAAAAAGATTTTGAGTCACCAAACACTTTGTAGATTTTGAACAAAAGATGGAAGCAGAAGTGAAGAATTATGTACATTGGCTGTGGCAGAATACAATAATGGTAGAGGTGGATCGATTTGATCAGCTGCGAGAACGGTATGCTGTAGGTCGTCGTTCATAGAAGTGGTGGCACAGACTATTTTTCTTTCTTGTATATTTGACAGTTGTCAATCTCTACATTATGTGTAAGTTTCAGTAGCAGACCAGCTAACATTTAAATTGCATTTGGCAAGACAGCTCATTTCCGGCTTCAGAAGTCCTAAGCGAAGAGGAAGGCCCGTTCATTTTCAGACACTAAAAAAGAGGCGTGTCCGGAGTTCCAGATGAAGTTCGTCTGGCGAAATTTGGAACTCATTTGCCAACAAAAGGTACTACAAACAGAAAGTGCCGCAAATGTAGCACCAAAAACAAAGAAAAGAGGACAATTTGGAGCAACTATCGTGTACCTTTGTGGGTAGCATCATGCTTCTGTAAGTTCCATAGTACGTAACTCAATGAACAGTATGAGCTAATATAAAAATAAATGTTTAATATGCTTTTGGTACATTTTTTTTTAATTATCAAGTCCAGTTACTGCAAAGTTCGGTGGGAACAGTAGATCCCGCTAATTTTTTATACCCGTAAGCAGTGAAGGAATGGAAGGAGAAATTTGGAAAGGCATTAAAGTGCAGGGAGAAGAAATAAAAACATTGCGCTTTGCCGATGACATAGTAATTTTGTCAGAGACCGCAAAAGATCTGGAAGAGTAATTGAATGGGATGGACAGTGTCTTGAAAGGAAGATATGAACATTAACAAGAGTAAAACGAAGGTAATGGAATGCAATGCCAGCAAATCAGGCGATGCTGAAGGAATTAGATTAGGTAATGAGACAATAAAAGTATTAGATGAATTTTGTTATTTGGGTTGCAAGATAACTTCTGATGGCCGAAGTAAAGAAGATATAAAATGTAGAATGGCTATGGGAAGAAAAGCGTTTCTAAAGAAGCGAAACATGTTAACATCCAATATTAATTTAAATGTTAGGAAGTCCTTTCTGAAAGCATTTGTCTGGAGTGTAGCACTGTATGGGAGTGAAACGTGGGCGATTAGGAATTCAGATAAAAAGATGATAGAAGCTTTTGAAATGTGGTGCTACAGACGAATGATGAAAATTAGATGGGTAGATCACGTAACTAATGAGGAGGTGCTTAACCGAATCGGGGAGAAAAGGAGTTTCTGGCATATCCTGACTAAGAGAAGGGATAGATTGGTTGGACACATTCTGAGACATCAAGGAATTGTCAACTTGGCATTGTAAGGAAGCGTGTGGGGTATAAATCGTAGAGGGAGACCGAGGGACGAATACAGTAAGCAGATTCAAAGGGATGTAGGTTGCCGAACGTATTCTCAGATGAAGAGACTTGCGCAGGATAGGGTAGCGTGGAGAGCTGCATCAAACCAGTCTGCCGAGTGAAGACCACAAGAACAGGCTAAACTCTCTCTTTCAAGATTTAAACTATGATTTTATGTATAGCTTCGTAAACCCAATATAGTATTCATAAAAAAGTCTGAAACTTCTGGAACTAATTTGGTCACTAAAGGGTTAAAATCCGTGGCCCCAAGTTGAGAATGTCTCCTTGTCAGGAGAAAGAAGAGAGAGAAATGGGAAAGTGTAGGAAGGAGAAAGAGTTTAAATAAACTATACTCCATTCACCGAGACACGTACTGTAAACACAGCAAGGCACGTGACCACAGCGCTGCCGTCGAGGGGTGTACGGTACAAGGCAGTCAGCGTGGCCATCTCACTTGCAGGTGTGAGCTCAATTGCGTGTTCTACAGCGGCGATTTCAGGATCTCTTAAGTTCGTCTTTAAAGACGCTTCAAAGACTAGTTGAACCTTCGAGGAATGGTTTTAAGATGTTCTTCCTCGGCTTGCAGTTATTGTTGATAAAGAGCTGTACTATTCGTAGAAAAGAAAAGGTCCCCAGTGTGAATTCCAATAAGTACGAAATATCAGAGTGGCTAAAATCTAAAAACCTCGATTTTGAAGACGGTATGTTGAAAAAATAACTTTTAGATATATTTCAAAATTACAGAACAGCGCACAACGAATACGGGATAGATGAAATGGTGAAGAATGCAGGGAAAACTGTGCTTAGAATTCCTCCGTACCGCTGTGAATTAAACGCTATCCAGTAAGTGTGGGCCAGAATCAAAGGCTATGTTGCAGCGAAAGACAAAACATACAAAATGCCGGAAAACTGCGAGAAGAAACGGTAAAAACAGTGACTGCAGAATTTTGGAACAAGTGCGTTCTCCATGTCGTATTTTTAGTTGAAAGTGAAATGTGGAATAATTAAAAAATGCTCAGTCTCTGTTGCAGTATTTTATTCTCCAATTACGCGTTTCGCACTGTTAGCGCATCGTCAGACTGAAAAAAGACAAATGTTTTGTTACAGTCCGTCTACCTGGCGGGCAGCGAATCTAATGTGGCTAAGGTGAGTAAATTTGAAAATTCAGACTTACTTGGGCGGAGATGGAGCCACAGAACTATCTATTGCTGTGTAGGAGGCTCCATCTCCGCCCAAGTAAGTCTGAATTTTCAAATTTACTCACCTTAGCCACATTAGATTCGCTGCCCGCCAGGTAGACGGACTGTAACAAAACATTTGTCTTTTTTCAGTCTGACGATGCGCTAACAGCGCGAAACGCGTAATTGGAGAATAAAATACTGCAACAGAGACTGAGCATTTTTTAATCAACACTGTTGCTGAACCAGCCGCCACCACCACCATCATGGAATGGAATGAAATGAAATGTGGAAATTGTAGAAGAAAGAGAGAGAGAGCAGTGGTTTGGTATAAACCTCAATGAAAACAGTTCAAGTTTTACAGAATGAACCTTGTTTCGCCCTCCTTTGCCATTATTATTACTGGTAATGCTATTAAAAATTGTGTATGAATGGAGCGTTTTGTTAGCAACCTGTATGAAAACAAATCTGTTTTGACAGAATGAACTCAGTTTCATCGTACTTTTAACATTATTGTAACTGGCTTTGAATCTTCCATGTCGTGATTTATTTCGTTCCATTGTTGTCCAGGTTTCTCAGGGTCCGCTATGACGTCAGCTCGGCAGTCAGCCGACGCCACCAGCTGCAAAGCGTGCGCCAAGAATTTTGTACACCCCTTTGTATCACATGAACACTGAATGCTTTCTCTGGAAACGATCGTAGTCGCTCACGTGACACTGTTTACGTTTCGTCCCAGCTCTCGGTGAACGGACTATAGTTCGCAGTGACTCACACGTACGAGAAGAAGAAGAAGAACGCTGCCAGATTGCATAACTGGAGGACGACCTGACAGGCGGGAAGTAAGAAGTGCCGGAACTGCGCCGTGAGGCCCTCCATGGTCCGGCGGACCAGCGGCGAAGAAACGCGAAGAGGAGGCAGCAGAGAGAGAGAGAGAGAGAGAGAAAGGGAGAGAGAGACAGAGAGAGGAGGGGGTAATGGCGGCGGGCAGGAATCCCGTTATTGGCGCGCCTATCTCGGTTCATCATCACAAAATTTTAATTAATTCCCGTAACTGCCACGGGGATGTGCTCTGCAGATACGGCCCCCACCTGCTGCCAGCTAAACTCCCCGAAGCCGTATTACCCACTCTTCCCCGCTGAGAACTGAAAACTGGCTGGCAACGATATTGCGTTCGTGAGTGCGAAAGGCGTCCGTGTCGGCGTTCCCGTGGTTACCTCTGCATTTTGTGGCACTTTTTATCGATTGGCCACAGATGCTTGACTCAGTTTCAATAGAGTCACACGATCTTTCAAAAATATTTAATTGGTTTCTAAGAGGACAAACAGCGAAAAATGCATTTTATTACAGCTCGTTTTCGGGTAGTTCCTAGCCATCGATTTGTACTGTACCTTCGTCTGTTACAAACACTCCTGCTGACATATGATGTAACTGTAGATAACCAGGAACTAGCGAAAATCGATTCGTAATACTTAAAATGTATTTTGCGACCGAACGTTGTTTTTTCTCTTACAAATTATTGCTTCTCATTGGTTCAAATATGGATTCAAACATAAATATACATTTATTATATTATCTTCAACATATATAGTGGTTAAGCCATAGTGACGAGGAACATAAAAATCCTTTATTCAAATAACGTAGCTAATGATCTTTGTCATCATTATCAAACGTAAGAAAATCACAAATCGCAAGGTAATAACCATAAACTGAGATTATCATGTGTATACATTTTGAAAAAAATGTAGGTAGTTCAGAAACTGGAACCAGACCATCTAGAGGAGTCCAAGTAGCTGCCAAGTAGGGGACTGCTATATTCGCAGCATACAGTATCAAATAATTTGCGAGCGTGTTTTACTCCATATCGTAAAGCAACAGAGTGAGCTGGTTGGTGAAATAGATGGTAATGTATTGCTGAGCTACCTTGATCGTCTAATATAACATCCACAGATCAGAAAATCACAAATTGCAAGATAATAAGCATAAACTGAGATTATCATGTGAATAAATTATGAAAAAATGCAGTTAGTTCATAAACTAGAGGAGTCAATGTGGTCCCAAACATTGACAGCTCCCAATGGGCACATATCAACTTCCTGATAACTTGTGTACAGAACGCAGTACATACTCGTACTGTGTTCTATATTGATTTGGATTGATCTCGTATAATACAGGTTACCGAAAGTTTACTCTGCTGCTATGTGGTATGGAATAAAGCATGGTTGCAAATGGTTTGATATTGTATGTTGCGAATATAGCAGACAGTTTGGGACCACATTGACTCCTCTAGTTTATGAACTAACTGCATTTTTTCATAATTTATTCACATGATAATCTCAGTTTATGCTTATTATCTTGCAATTTGTGGTTTTCTTGCGTTTGATAATGATGATAAAGATAATCGAAAGTAGTTATGTTGTTTGAATAAAGGATTTTTCTATTCCTTGAGCCGGCCGCAGTGGCCGAGCGGTCTGCGGTGTGCCAGTCACGGTCTGCACGGCCGCTGCGGTCGGGAGTTCGAATCCCCCCTCTGGCATGGATGTTTGCGCCGTCTTTAGTATAAGCTACCTCATAAGTAGTTTGTAAGTTTAGGGACTGATGACCCCGTAGTTAAGTTCCATAAGCTCTACAAACATTTGAACATTTTTCTATTCCTTGTAACTATGGCTTAACAAAATATAAATTTCAGTCATACTCTTAAACAATAATGCCGAATATAATATATTTATTAGTTTATCTGTCTCCAAATAGATCAACCACTTTTTTCCCTTGTTATTTCATCCCCCTCCCTCGCCCCATTACGAGGGCTGGCAATCATCCCAATCTTCATCAACAGGCATTAAACAAAATGGAATGGAAATACAAACGCAGATACAAGTGGCAATTTTACAACTGAATTTAATAATAATTAAAAGGTTATACAAGTGGGAGAACAAAAGAAACATCAAGCTGCCTTCAAGATAATAAAAAAAAAAAAAGAAAAAAAAAGAAAAAGAGAGAGAGAGAGAGAGATGAAGATGACACATCGAAAACGGACAGCAGAGTTAAAACCACTTGAACCCAGAATTCAAGATCAACCACCTACTTTGTAAAAATATTATTTCTACTTCCGTCGAAGTTGCAATGAGAAGTATCCTTTACTTGAAATTATTAGTTTCTGAAATGACGCTCATTATCAGACCATTGTCTTCATTGCAAATATTGGGACATAATACAACAGGTAGGCCTACATTTGCAATTGCAGATAGCCACAAGGCCAGCATGACGGGAACATGTACAACAGGTGGTAAAATGGAATAAAACAAAAGGACCTAATGTCACCAATCAGCACTACATTTAGACCAGCATCCCCTAAAATTATAAGTAATAACATCAAATATCATTAAGTAGACTTAGATAACGCGCCAGAACTGTTTATAACCTAAAATAGTAAAAACTTAGAAAACTAAATATTGTAAAACATAATCGTGTATATATTACAGGCCACTGATGATGCCTTATAAATAAAGACAAAATGTATATGGAAAAATAAAACTCGTATTATTTAGTTGCTTTGACGGATTTCATATATACCTACATTGTGATATAAAAAGAGCAACCGTGGGGAGACAGCACAAAAATAAACTAACAATGAACAAAATCATCTCCAATATATTATCAGTGCTTTATCAAACAGCACACGTGAGGAATCCTCTTTTTCTTTGTTATGTAGCGAGACTTTGAAAGAGTCAGTAAGCTTGAAGCTGTATTAACTTTATAACCCATTCCACCACCTCCATCACCACAGTCCACGTGTTTTTAACCTACATAAGAGAGAACTTTTCCAGTTAAAGTGGCCCTTTGCAATTTTCTCTGGATAAACATTTGGAGGAGAGTATCTGCACCGTTTTAGGTACTGTCTATTACATCCAATCACTGCACACATCGTACGACAGCGAATAACAAGGGATGTATTCTTATACAATACTCTTTATTAATCATGGCACATTTAGAAATTTAACATTGATGATGATGATCGTGTGGCATCTGTGGCCGTTAGACCCCAACTGGGGTCGTGTCGGCCTGTCTAGTGTAAATATTTTTATCTGACGCCACTTTGGCGACTGGCGTGTCAATGATGATCAGGACAGAATAACCAGCCCTGAGTGGAGAAAACCTCCAACCCGACCGGAACCGGGAATCGAACCTGGACCCCCTGCGTGGCAAACTACGCTGTCCACTAGATCGTTATAGCAATAAGGATTACGGGGTATCTATATTTATTGTACACACCAAAGGAATGTAGTCATGTGTTAGCATAGCTGCAGGAAAAAAGGGATGGATTTGTGGGCATATGTTACATTTAAAATATTTTGTGAGGGCTTCAAAACGGAGCAAAAAAAATTTCATACATTAAGAAATACACATTCATTACAGCTTATTCAGTTTGACAGTGCAGGTGGTCATGAATTTTGTAATATATTTTTACCTCCTCTGTTTTCTTACTCACTGAGCTAAAATGGCTACACATTTCACAAACTGTACACTCAATTTAAATGAGAGACTGAAAATAATACTTTTAGACATCATTATTTTATTGCAAAACAGCATCTTTAAAGAAATTTACTGGTTAATTTTTTACTTCAGCTACAGCTGTTTTGCAGATGATTGTAAATTATTTATCATTAATTCAGCCCCTATGTCGTTGACAGCTACAGGAACTGCAGATAATTGTTATTACAACCATTAACTCAGCATTAATGTAGTTCATACTTAGGGTGGTAATAGTATCTCACTTTGGCGCTTTGTCACCCCACTAACTCATACACGCTCCACTCTGACGTTGCTGTAATTTGATCTCTATATTTATTATCTTCGCCAGCGCAGTTAACAACGCGAAACTGTAGACGGATTTATGTTTTTGGCCTTCGTTTTCTATATACTGCTTTAAGCAGAGCCGTGTCTATTTTTGCTTTCGTCCTTTTCCTCTGCCAGAAGGTAAAAAAAAGACATTTGCAGTACCTCATTTAAAAACACATAAATCACAGCCATAACCGAATTCGAAACTCATTTAAGTGTTTTGACGGTGGCTGCATGCAAACTGCAGGTCTCAGTCACCTCTTGTTCGCATCGACGACACTTTGAATAGTGGCCGTTTCAGATGTGTTACGACCCGTAGCTCTACCCTTCATTCAATCCCTGCGGAACCCTACATTTCAGCAGGATAATGCACGACCGTATGTTGAAGGTTCTGGGCCTTTCTGTATAGGGAAAATGTTCGATTGCTACCCTGGCCATCACAATCTACAGATCTCTCAACAATTGAAAACGTCTGGTCAATGATGGGGTATCGTGTTGAAGCTGTATGGGCATCTGTACCTGTACACGCCATCAAATCTCTGTTTGACTGAATTTCCAGTATCAAGGCCGTTATTACGGCCAGATGTGGTTGTTCTGGGTAATGATTTCTTATGATCTATGCACCCAAATTGCATGAAAATGTTATCACATGTCAGTTCTAGTATAATGTATTTGGCCAGTGAGTACCCTTTTATCATCTGTATTTCTTCTTGGTGTAGCAATTTTAATGGCCAGTAGTATACATGTGGTGTCCCACAAGGATCCATTTTAGGATCATTGCTTTTTCTTGTATACATTAATAACCTCTATTCAGTTACACTGCCAGAAGCAGAGTTCCTTTTGTTTGCAGATGATACAAGTATTGCAATAAATAGCATGTCGAGCATATTTCTAGAAAGATCTGCACATGATATTTTCATGAACATTAATAAATGGTTTAAGGCCAACTCATTGATATTAAACCTTGCAAAGACTCACTACATGCAAGAGATTTCCATCCAGCATATGCATAAAGCATGAAGAAGAGCAGATAGAAGAGGTTGACAGAATTAAATTCCTGGGATTATAGCTTGATAACAAATTCAGGTGGGAAGAGCACACTGCAGAACTGCAGAAACGAGTTAACAAATCTGTATATGAAATACGAGTGGTATCAGACATAGGAGTCATAAAAATAAAAAGAGTTTGCACTTTGCTTACTTTCATTTCATAATGTCGTATGGTATAATATTTTGGGGTAACTCTTCAAGTTAAGCAAATGTTTTAAGAGTCCAAAACAGTATAATACGTATTATACGTATTAGCCTCTTCAAAGAACTGCGTATATTAACTACTGCTTCTCAGTATATACTCGTTAATGAAATTTGTCATAAATAATACATCCCTTTTCCCAAAAAGTAGCTTAGTTCACACATACAATACTAGGAACAAAAATGATCTACACAAGGACTTAAAAGCACTTACTTTAATTCAAAATTGAATCCACTACTCAGGGACACATATTTTCAATAATTTACCAGCAACCATAAAAATGTAACTACAAATAAATATAGGTTTAAGAGGAGCCTAAAAGACTTTATAGTGGCCAACTCCTCTTACTTTAATGACGAATTTTTAAATAGAACCAAATGATGTGTGTACCTGCATTCATACTATTAGTATTATTATATTATCAGCTTGTAAAAAAAATATTAAGAAAATATATTTTAAAAATTGACATGTTCCACATCCACGATGATCTCCTCAACACAGATATATGGAACGAACAACTAATTTAATCTAAGGCTGGAATAAATAAACGGCCGGGCGACGCCAGGTTTTTAAATTTAGAAGTGTGTGCACGCCTTAATTTGTAACTAATTTACGGTTTGTTTCATGTGGTTCTATAATAGTCATATTTGGAGATGATTTTGCATTCCCCTCTACACACACACACACACACACACACACACACGGACACACACATTGTCATACATACACATAAATTCAAAACACCCGAACAGTAACAACACCCACCCAAAACATCCACTCTCCTCTAAAATGCCTCATCACTCAACGACTAACAGATCGTAAAATACTATAAATTATTGTAAATACCCTCCTCTCTTCTCTCTTGGAACCCTTCAAAATTCAAATCCCATGTAAATATTTGGAATTCTCACAATATAATAATGTAACCAAATTATATTATAACGTATACTAGTCAGAAATCTATTTAATTCTCTCGCTTTATACTTTCAATATATGTTTTTACCTAATACCAGATATCATACCTTAATAAAATCCTTCGTCACTTTTGTCACTTTTCTTTTCCAATCTACTTTATCTTTTTTTTAAAAAAATCCTCCCTCCCCCCCCCCCCTCCGTGTTGTCCATTAGTGATACAGTTTGCTTATTTCTAGTTTTGAGCTTTGTCTACATGCAATGCAATAGGATGGTATGGTAGCGGAATCGAAAGGTACTTTCTTTCCGTGTGCTAGGAACATTTTGAAGCAGCCACGTGTTAATTTGGCGAGACACGAAATACGAACATCTGCAGCTGGCACGCACAGAAGTTCAACATCTCGGTAGCACAGAGATCAACGATAAAAACAGATTGCGGCGACCTGCGTATAAACAACCGGCGCAATATCCTTTATGCCGCCTCCTGCACAATGGAACGGAATACGGGAACAGCAAAAGAGTAAATGAAACCTTCCGACAGGACGGCAGGTGGGGGTTCTGGAGAGTGAGTGAGTGTATGTGCGCTGTATGCATAAGCAGAAGAGCGCATTAGTAACCAGATGGAGGGGCGCAGATAGCGCGGGGAATGAATGCTGCCGGCGTCGCGCGTCGTTGGTAGGCGGCCGACGCGTCTGGTCAAGGAGCCACCGGCTGGGGGTGACCTCAAACAGCGCGCTGCTGACGCTCGGCCGCCGAGGCAGGTCAGCCGTGAGGCTTTTGACACCGTACACCACAAGCGGCTTCTTATGAAATTGCGTGCTTATGGAATATCTCCCCAATTGTGCGGTTGGGTTCACGATTTCCTATCAGAAAGGACACAGTTCGTTGTAATTGACGGTAAGTCATCGAGTAAAACAGAAGTGATATCTGGCGTTCCACAGGGAAGCGTTATAGGTCCCCTACTCTTCCTCGTGTTTATAAACGACTTAGGAGACAATCTGAATAGCTCCCTTAGACTGTTCGCGGATGATGCTGTCGTTTATCGGTTACTGAAGTCAACAGAGGATCAAAAGCAACTGCAAAGCGATATAGACAAAATTTCTGCACGGGGCGAAAATTGGCAATTGACACTAAATAAAGAAAAGTGTGAAGTAATACACATGACCACTAAAAGAAATCCGCTGAACTGTAATTACGCGATAAATCAGTCAAACCTTAAGGTCGTATATTCTACCAAATACGTAAGAGTTACAATTACGAACAACTTTGACTGGAGAGAACACATATTGTGGGGAAGGCGAACCAAAGGTTACGTTTCATCGGCAGCACGCTTCGAAGATGCACCAGCTCCACCAAAGAGACTGCCTACATCACACTTGTGCGTCCTCTCCTGGAGTACTGTTGCCCCTTGTGGGACCCTCACCAGGTGGGACTGACGGAAGACGTTAAGAAGGTTCAGAGAAGGGCAGCTACTTTTGTTTTATCACGTTACGGGGGGGGGAGGAAGCGTCGCGGAAATGTTGCACGAATTGGGGTGGAAATCATTAAAAGAAAGACGTTATTCATTGCGGCGTGATCTGTTTGCGAAGTTTCAATCACCGACTTTTAGTTCTGAATGTGAAAATATTTTGCTAGCTCCCACCTACTTAGGGAGACATGACCATCCAAATAAAATAAGAGAAATCAGATCGAAAACGGAACGATTTAGGTGTTCTTCCTTCCCGCGCGCTATTAGAAAATGGAACGGTAGAGAAAAGTTATGAAAGTGGTTAATGAACCCTCTGTCAGGCACTTGAATGTGATTTGCAGGGTATCTATGTAGATGTAGATGTAATTGGGTTGAATTACAATTACTTGCAGAAATACGTATTGAAATACAATTGTTATTTTTGGGTTCAGTCTGCATTCTGGTTTGATGAAGCTCTCCACCCTACCCTGTCCTGAGCAAGCCACTTCATCTCCTTAAAACTGGTATGTTCTTTGGTGGGATAAAGGTATGGCTGCTCTATTGATAGGAAAAACAGGGTTGCTACAGGGATTCGGCAATTGTGAACCACCTAAGAAGGTCTCCTTTAAAGCAACTCGTTCAAAACTGAGTTGATGTTAAATGCAGCACTAACAATTATCATAATCTGCTAGTTAACACTCACGACAACTAACTTTTCAATTAAAGATTAGTTGAATATATTTATTATTCATTAACACTATAATTCTGTTTGGTTATGGCCCTAATATTAATACCTGCACAGTTAATTAGGAAACAGTGGTTTTAAACTGACTGAAAGCTTAACGGATATTTTGAACACAGCAAGAACAATTCGTAGTCTGCATAAGGCTCACTGACTACACTATAAATTTGATGACTGCGAGATAAATCTGGAAAAAACACAAATCACTCTTTAATAATGCAACTGCGAGAATTTACCCGCTAACTGACTGATTGCAGAAACTTACTATCTTGTTCACTGTGTTGTATTGCACAACAATCACTATTATCATTAAACGTCACACCAATCAAGAATCTGTTAATCAGACTCAGCTTAGTCAATACTATGCTTCGACTTTAATATTCAATAACTTTCAATGAAAGGAAGAGGGTTAGCTTTCTAACTACAAAAGTGAAACAGGTAAAGAAGTTTAACTTTCTCAATTATTATTAATAGTAATGATTACATTACCTTATGATTGGAGAACAACAAAAATCTTCTCAGACTGATACATTTATGAATGATACAAAATCTTATAAAGACAGCCCGGTATCTGTGAAAATTAGATTTCAAAATTATTCCATCAGCTCGTGAAAACTTGCTGCCTCAGCAGCCAACCAAAAGCACGTCCGTTCAATACCAGAGCTACACACCGATTTTCTTTCTGTTCAGCTACTACTCACATACATAGTCTTTGACAGAGATGTTACACAACAGAGTAAACCATAGACGCAGTTACTCAAAGAAGTTCATATAACATTTTAAATACAAATATCGATACAAGACAGGTGAAACAATATTATTGAATTTTTACAGACGTGTTTCATTCTCATAAGAACGGCAACCTACATCCTTTTGAACCTGCTGACTGTATTCGTCTTTTGGTCTCCCGAAGCAAATTTTACTCCACGTACTTTACTGCAATACTAAATTCACGATTCCTTGGTGTCTAAGAACGTGTCCTACCAATCGATCCCTTCTTTTAGTCATGGTAGGCCAGCCTTTTCTTCCCAACTCTGTTCAGTACAGTAAAAATCCGACATGTTCGGGACCCACCCGGTGCCGGAGTTCCAAAAAAGCTGGTCTAAGTTAGTCTATAAGTAATTAAGTCCCATAAGCTTAACAAACATTTGAGCACTTGATTCTGCCGCGTGTTTTACCCGTTTATTTTTTTAGTGTCTATATTCACAGGAAAATAATACTGTATGTTTTTTTTTCTTCTTTTAATAGGGTCTATTAATAAGGCCTTATGACGGTAATTCCAAATAAAGTGCATCCCAGGACTTCACAGTCTGTATCACAAAATAAATATTGCTGCAGCTGTAGTTTTTTTTTTTTTTTTTTTTTTTTTTTTTTTTTTTTTTTTTTTTTTTTTTTTTTATTTTTACTACTACTACTCTTGTACTTTCTAACAAAACCGATTGGCCTATTTAAGATGCGTTTTCTGGCTTCGTAATCGTAACATCTGTTATGTCAGAAGTAAGTAAACACGACAGGAAAATTAATAACTCATTAATTACATACCCATCAGTCTGCTTCTTGTAACAAAATAGACCTTTAGGTGTCATGAATGACAAAAAGTATCTCTTGTTAGACAGCTCTGACAACGTTCCACATTGAAGCCGATGAAATGTGGTGCATTCTTAAAATTTCGTTCGCAAATTATGCTAACCCAACTTCAATAACAAAAAAGTTTCTCACATTTAGTAAGATCGTCAGAAGAATACATTTTCGTAAAAATAGGATGCTGTACAACAAACTAATATCGAAACATAGAACCGTACTACCTGAACACGTAGATGCCGACTCCATGTCTGTTCACTGAATAATTGGCCTGATTGGGCTAGTTTAAAGAAATATACGATTGAACAGCCGTTCTTTTCCGGACATGACACACCGAGAATTTAAGCCGGCCGCAGTGGCCGAGCGATCAGCGGCGCGGCAGTCACAGTCTGCACAGGCGCTACGGGCGGGGGTTCGAATCCCCCCTCGGGCACGGTTGTTTGTGCTGTCTTTAGTGTAAGGTAGTTCATAAGTAGTTTGTAAGTTTAGGGACTGATGACCACACAGTTAAGTCCAAATGTTCAAATGTTTGTATAGTCTATGGGACTTAACTACAGGGTCATCAGTCCCTAAACTTACGAACTACTTATGAACTACTTACGAACTAAGATGGCACAAATATCCATGCCCGAGGGGGGATTCGAACCCCCGACCGTAATGACCGTGCAGACCGTGACTGGAGCGCCTCAGTCTCCTCGGCCACCGCGGCCGGCAGTTAAGTCCCTTAAGCTTAACAGACAGTTGAACATTTTAGAACTTACGAAGGAGGGTAGCTAGCAATAATGAACTTTCTGCTCAGAGCACATGCTTCGAATATTTTATTCATGCGAAATTGAGAACTTCGTCAGAGAATGTTCTTTTGCTCTGAGAATCTTCTCTGGAACATGTGCTCTTTTTCATTCATACGGCCCTAAGGTGCGACTGCCAGCTTACTGGCTGGCCGCTGGGGCACAGCCCACTGCCTCGCAGTAGCCAGCCAGTCAGCTAGCGGTCGCAGCCTGGTCGGTGTGACGTGACACGGACGTGTTGTGAGGCCTTGTCTCTGAGTGGTGTTGACTGGGCACGGCCTGATACGTCTAGTTGTCATTCTGCGCCTACTGACGTCCTCCTCCAGTCTCGATGCGATCGTCAGGTGACTCGTCTACTATGCAAGTTCCAATAGGGTCCCCAAGTCCGATAGCAGCCCCCTACAGGGTCTGCGGATAAGCATAAACGATTTCAGTCTACTAGTCTTCAACGCTTCTTGTTTGTTCATTCTTAACTCTGGGTGCTCTATTGTCAATGTTCTTGAGTGTATTTACTAACTCTGCTGTAAACCATTATCATATCTTCTTTTTTTTAACAATTTTATATAAGAGGCAACCGGTTGCTTAGTTTTAAGGTACTTGACCTAGGTTTCGTTGTCGCTAGGGACAACTTCATCAGAAGAATAAAAAAGTTACATGAAACACATGACGTCAAAAATATTACGAGCAGAATTGCTCAAGCATTGCCATGCCATGCAAACGCCCTTCGCACCACGCTGATTTTATTTACATGGCAAGAATGCTAGTTTTTTATTGTAATAGGCTTGAGCAATTCTGCTCGTAATATTTTTGACGTCCTGAGCTTCATGTACCCGTTTTTTATTCTTCTGATGAAGACAACTAAACCAAGGTCAAGTAACTTAAAACTACTCAACCGGTTGGCTGTTATATAATATTGTTAAAAATAATTGAATTACGGTTGCTGTTAACCAGCCATGTTCAAAGTTGTACATTATCATATCTTAGAAAATAGATTAAGGAAAGATAAGCGAACATTTCTAGATTTTGTAGATTCGGAGAAAGCTTTTGACCGGAATACACACTTTCACATTCTGAAGTAGGCAGGGGTAAAATATATAGTAAGGGGCCCAAATGTCGCCTACCATAATTATTTCCCTGTTTATCAGCCTCGTCGTCTTTAAAATCAGAAAAATTCAAATGTTCAAATATTTGTATAGCTTATGCGACTTAACTACTGGATCATCAGTCCCTAAACTTACAAACTACTTATTATCTAGCTAATACTAAAGACGGCACAAATATCCATGCCCGAGGGGGATACGAACCACCGACCGTAGTGGCCGTGTAGAACGTGACTGACGCTCCGCAGACCGTTCGGACACTTAAAAATAAATAAATATTACTCGTTTGGGTTTCATGGGTTAACCTGCTTGGGTTAACCTGCTTCCAAATCAAGTTGAAGAAGAGGAAATAAAAATAAAAACTTTGTTGATTGCCAATGACTTTGTAAGAAGTGCCGAAACGTGTCTGGCTGGAAAGTAAAAGCAGCGGTTTGCATATCAAACGCACTTCATACCCAGAAGGATTGAAGGATTGGAATGTGGTGCTACGGGAAAATGCTGAAGATTAGTGGGTAGATCACGTAACAGGATTGCGAAGCAAAGTGATTTCTGGCATATCTTGACTAAAAGAAGGGATCTATCGGTGGGACACATTCTGAGACATCAAGGTATCGTCCCTTAGCATTGGAGGGAAGTGGGGAGGGTATAAAAATCGCAAAGGGAGACTGGGTGACGAATCCAGTAAGTAGGATCAAATGGATGTTGTCTGCCGTTCAGATTCAGAGATGAAGAAACTTGTACAGCTTAGAGTAGGATGGAGAGCTGCAGCCAACCAGGCTCCGGGCTGAAGAGCACAGTAACAACTAGATTCATCACTATTTTCATTCAGTTCGTATAGAAGCCCTTCACTGAAATGTACACTGTTACGTCTTCCACAGGAAATTGCAGTTTAGCAAGACTACTGGTTTTGATGGTCGTGTTTGAAAGAAGGAGACTCATGTAGTTTCCTTTCCAGAGGAGTTGACCGGCGGTGATCTGGCGCCGACCTGGTTAGTGGCTGGCTCTGTGTGTGTGGGAATGTGACGACGTGCCACAGGCGTTAAGGAATGCCTCCGCCTGACCCACGGGCTTTTAAAAGGAAAGCACCGGCTCTCGTCTGGCGCGTCAAGCACCACTTCAAAGAAGCTTCGGCGTCGAAGATGCAGGCTGTGCTCTCGACACCCGTCACTGGGTACAGAAACGTCTCCACGACTCTTGCAGTTTCACTTCCGCCCAAATCTTTTACTGTATCCTACTGAGTAATAGTGGCTACAAGAAAAATATGTAAGTCGACAGAACTATATACGAGGCGCGTCCAGAAAGTAAGTTCCGTTTCAATTTATCTCCGCTGCAGCGCTGCGGTTGCAGTTCCGCGCGTGCGCTGTAGACGATGCGTATCAAGGAGAAGAACGTGCGCCATTTGGAGATCGCTGTCAGTTTCGTACACTTTGTTGTGCTTGTTTGAAATGTCGGCGTTGATTGAAAATCCCGCCGCCCGTGAAATCAGATCAGTGACTCGGTTTCTGAATGAAACCAAGTGAAATTTATCGGCAAATTTGCGATGTTTACGGACCAAATGCGATGAGTGATTCGATGGTGAGAAGATGGGTCCGACAGTTCAGGGGCGGACATAGTGATGTGCACGATGAAGGACGAAGTGGGCGTCCACCTTTGGTTACAGAAGAACTGGTTTACGCGATTGATGATAAGATCCAGGAAAACCATAGGTTTACAATTAGTGCTCTAGCTATGAACTTCCCCAAATTTCGCGAAAGAAACTGTTTCCAACTGGTTGGAGACACAGGCGGCAAATTTCTATGAAGAAGGTATACAAAACCTGGTGCCAGGCTATGATAAATGCCTGCAAAATTTCGGCAGCTATGTGGAAAAGTAGTTTAAGAGTTGTAAAATTTTGTGCAATAAATATTTCTTCTGTATCTGTGTAAAATTTCATTTTATTACGAAACGTACACTGGAGCGACAAAAGTCGTGGTAAAGATAAATGCGCAGACACACAAGGCGGTAGTATCTGCGTACACTCCGTACGTGTAGGTGCTGTTGTTGTTTTGAACCTTGTGTAAGTTATGAATATACATCATCATCATAATCATCATTAGAGACTGATTATGCCTTCAGCGTTCAGTCTGGAGCATAGGACCTCTAATAAAATTCCTCTACCATTTCCTATTCAATGCTAACATTGATGCCTCGTGTGATGTTATGCCTTTTACTTCAAAATCATTGTGCACCGAATCTAAGTACTTTCTTCTTGGTATGCCTCGACTCCTTTTACCCTCCGCTGCCGAGCTCATGAGTCTCTTAGGTAACCTTGCTTCTCCCATGCGTGTAACATGACCCCACCATCTCAGTCTGTTCGCTCTAACTGCTTCATCTATGGTGTTCATTCCCAGTTTTTCTTTGATTTCCTCATTATGGACACCCTCCTGCCATTATTCCCATCTATTAGTACATGCAATCATTCTTGCTTCTTTCATATCTGTAACCTCTACCTTATGAATAAGGTAACCTGTATCCACCCAACTTTCACTCC